>BGZK01002260.1:0-68696 GCA_005406025.1 Eumeta japonica | reverse complement strand
TTTCTATGCTATCCATTACTTTTTCAGCAAGCTGTGTCTATGAACCAGTAATAAGTAGACATGTGAAATTTTTAGTGTTTATTTCTATTGCTGCTATAACAGCAAATAATAAACATAAAATAAAAATTGAAGAGGACCCCATACAAGAAACACTTATTTTTTGCTTGATTTTAATAATGGCAATAGACAGATGCTTGAAATGTTCAGTGTGTATTACTATAATCACTATAAAAGCAAATAACAAAAATTAAATTAAATTAAAAGGTTCCCATACAAAAATAAAAACATATTTTTTGTTCTATCTTCATTTGGCAACATTCGTTTTTCATTAGCAATTTTAAAAAGTATTTGGTTCAATATTGTATGAACTCGTGTATGTTCATCTTGTACTTGATCGATTTTTTCATATCATGGAAGAAAAAAATTGTAATCCGGTAACATGAATACAGATGTTAATCTGACCTCTATTTCATTTGAACAAAGGTGCAATATAAAAGGCTATATTGTTTCTTATTCTAGTCCATAATCTGCAGCAAAAATCGACAATTTCACATCCTCATTAGTAATAGTTCTTTTTAGCATTTGTATAATTTGCAGATGTTTATATGAATTGTAGAATAACATTTTATTTTGCTGTAGGTAATCCGTTTTGGACATGACTGGGATCCAACATGCATGAAAATGGACGAAGTGTTGTATAGCATTGCTGAAAAGGTCAAGAATTTTGCTGTAATTTATTTAGTGGACATAACAGAAGTTCCAGACTTCAATAAAATGTTTGTACTTTCATTATATTTGTTGTCTTATAGTAGTCCTTCATAGCAATGTCATTAATATGTAGACAAAAAAAATGCTCATCCATAATTTTTACATCAGAACAATTTCAAAGATTTTTTACCCTGTCAAACGTATCCCTAAACTTGAGTTTATGGTTTCAAAATGATTCATAAGTAAAATGTTTAAAAATATTTGGTAGTTTTTTATGAATATAAAAAAACTTAAATTTCGTTATTTTTTAGGGTTCCGCTTGTCACAGTGTAACAAAAAATGTTTACAAATGTACATAATATGAAGTAGACTCCAATTTTTAGATTTGTACCTTAGAGGATTCTTTCCTCTATGAGTTATAATGATGAACAGTTCTAATGTAATTTTCTTGATTTTCCCAGTATACCTAACCGCTGCAAATCCACAGTAACCCTTTTTAAACAGTCTCTACCAATATCAGTAGAACTATACCATATTTAAACTAATGTAGGTTCAAATTCTAGATTGACTAGACTACAATGAGCAAGTTACTTTTATTTCTATTTTATAATATTTATCACACTTGCCGAAGAGAAAATTTTATCCCAACTCATTGCATATGCTCATATAAAATATATGTACTGAATTAAAAGTCTGCAAAGACCTTGCAGTTTGAAGGGTCTCATGCTTTAAAGTTCTATGCCTTTTTTTTAACTCATGGGAGAGGGAATATATAACTAGGACCATTTAAAAGGCACGATTAATATGAAATATTTTGAAATTGAAATAATTGTGTGGTTAGCTGTTAAAAGGGCATTTCTGATTACAACTATGCTTTATATGAGATGTGGGCAGACAGGGTCTCATTCTGATCTTGACCTCTATCGTTTCAGTTGATAGTGCAAAATTGCAAAAGATAGTATTTGTAAACTCAGCAACATTGAAAGAGGGAAATATATTTGTATGTTTGATCTGTAAATATCAACTGTCCAGATATTCCTGTAGAATATTATATATAGAATAACACTTTCATGACTATTGACAAATCGATTTTTAAATTTGATTCATAGATAATTTGAAGGTTAGAAAGGCAGTATTTGGCATAAAATGATAAACCTATTAATGTTACGTGAGGAATCACTCAAGATAAATTGATATAACACTTCTGAGAAGAATAGTGCACTGAGTCATAAACTCTCGAGTCACAGACAAATGTGTTGCAATTTTTTACATACTTTGAGGATTCTAGTAAATTTCCTTTGATGCGCATATTGCAACTAATCTACATAAATTAAAAATATACCGGTTCAAATCATTAGTCTACCACATCGCAGATAGGAATGTTTAACAACTGTGCTATTGCTGGTTTTAAAGAAATCAATTTTAAGACATTCAGTCCACACAAGTGAAGCCATGACCAGAGTGATGAATAGAATTTTTATAATATACTTTTTAATATATCTGCTTTAACAATAGTCATTTTAATAAACAAATATGTAAACTTACATCATGATTATCTTTTCGTAGGTATGAACTGTACGATCCTTGCACTGTGATGTTCTTTTTTCGTAATAAGCATATCATGATAGATCTTGGTACTGGTAACAACAACAAGATCAATTGGCCTCTCGAAGACAAGCAGGAGATGATAGACATTATCGAGACGGTGTACCGGGGTGCAAGAAAAGGCCGCGGTCTAGTTGTTTCGCCCAAGGATTACTCTACTAAATACAGATACTAGCCAAATAAATTACTTCTTTTTTTACCAAATTTTGGTTTTATTTACCTGTATTGATCACAAATTTTCTTTTAATAAATTGTATTGCATGTAACAGTTTAATAAATCTAGAAAAATAATAGATACTAGTAATAGTTTGTAATAATAAGTGTAGATCACTAGGACCTTAATATGATATAAATTTTATGCTCTTTTTTGTTTTAATGAGTTTTTGGTTTATAACAATTCATTTGTAAAAGGGCCTGGTAATAATAAATTAATTTTCCGTTATAATAGCATTTCAAATTTTATAGTTCTTCATAAAACAAAAAATGTCAAAAAAATTGTGTGATATTGTATGGATAGTTTTTTCTAGCAAATTTGAGTCCAGCAGCAGACATAGATAAATTGTTAAAGTATACAAATGCTATGAATAATTTTTGAGAATTATTTATAAAAATAGAGAAATTATTAACCAAAAGTCTCCTTGCTTTTAAGTACATCTTTCAAACTATAAAAAAAAATTGTTAAAATCAATAATTCAAGAATTTTGCATTCAGAAAATTATTGCATTTGAAATTTTAATTCTTTATATATATTTTAAGAATGAAAAATAGTATTAGGTATATCTTGAATATGTTATTATTACTTACATAATTTGTAGGTCTGAGAACAAGACTGTCTGTGTATATACAGAAAACTAAAAATAAATTATTACTATACTGAACAAGTTTATTTGTCTCTAAATGGGGCATTGAATGGAGACTCTATAGAAGTAATAAACTATAGAAATAATAAAATATGTTCACAAAGGCAAGAGTACAGCTTAATTTAACAATGTGATTTGGTTGAAATTTTATATTTTGGGTAATTCTGAAACATTTCTTGCAATTTTTTTCCAATGTTGGTTAAAAATTCAATCTACATTATTTGTTAATTTAAAATAAGTAAGTTATAAGCTTGCTGTATACTTGGGAAAGAAAATGTAGATAACCGTTTCACTATACTATTAGTAAAATAATCCTCCATAGTTCATTTAATGGTATGCCGTGAAATTTAATTTTAATAAATTAGTATGTGTTACTACTTCCTAAAGAATAGGGTTTTTCAAGAAGCTAATAAGTTTTATGTGACATTATGTATTATAGTAGCTCGTTCCTGGATCCTTTTACTAATTACAGCTAAATAAGATTTTAGAAGTGTGGGCCATGGTTCTCGGTTGTAAATGATTGAGACAGTTTTGTTAGACAAGGCTATAATAATTTCTCTGCATTTCGGTTCAATGTAGGGTTACGAGAATTTCATTGGATAGTGCTATTATATATATAATATCACTATCTAGACTATTGTTATTACTACCTAGAAAAAATATATATTCTAGGTAATAATAACAATAGTCTAGATAGTGCTAAAATAAGACACTATATTTGCTTGATACCATCAAGTTTTAGAATCTTAAATTTTTTGCATCTCAAGTAAAGAATGTATTTCATAGCCAAAATTTTTAAAAATCCTTTGAAAATATTTTTATGTTACACTAAAATAAATGGGAAATATTAGGAGTACAAGGGTTAAAAGGGTGTACATAATGTTAAATAACGACTTCAACGTCACAAAACGAGACGATTTAATAAAAAAGAAGGGCGCAATCGAAACCCTCCTCTTGTTCGTGTCGGACAGAGATCATCGGGTATGTCGCGGTGCCCGGCCTAGGGGGGGGCCGTGACTAGCAGCCGGAGCGCCCGCGGCCCGGGGCCTACTGGTCGGGCTCTCGGCGCAGGTGGTGCAGCGCGCCCGGCGGCGCCCAGATCGAGTTCAGCGACTGGAAAGGGTCGAACGGCCGCATCGGCACCGACTGGACCGGCGACATCTGCAATATGTATGAAGGCTACGTAAAAAATGCCGGACACCTAATGAACTTGATAGATGTTGGTTCGTCATATTGGCGACCTCCGCAACAACTGAGGATTAGAGTTCTACCGGATCCTGAACAATATGGCGTCCCATGTAATATACATATTACAATCCTCCTTTGTGGCCTCTTCTGTTGTCTAGTGCCATAGACAACAGAAGAGGCCACAAGAGAATCAGAGTAATGTATCTAAACATTTTTGTTGTCAGATTTAGTGATATTCTTTAAATATACAAAAATATATGAACAGTGGTAAATGTACCTTGGAAGTATACTACTGAATATTCAAAATTATGGTTTTTTTTTTTTCTTCATCTTTCTTACATGGAGTTCCACAATTTTGTATAAATATTTTACTATATAAACACCATCTACAACTTCACTTACATGAACTAATAATAGACAAATTATAAAATGCATCAAATCAAAAAAACTGATAACTTCATATTTTATGATAAATTAATTTGAATTTCTAGTTGACCTTCAAATTCACAATACATCTCCATTAAATACAAAAATTACCATCTGATTTGATTCAATAATTTGCAGAGTAGATTTGAAAAAAAAATGATCATAAATAATAGATACCCAGAAATGCACATATACATACATGAATAAATAAATATTTGAAATATTTTAGCTTAATTTTATATGCACATTCAACATTGAATGGTGATGACTCCCACCTGAGGTTGGTTGTGTGCGTGGGGGTGTGTAGTGAAGCCCGGCGGTGGCCGCACGCCGTAGCCGGCCCACGGGGCTGTCCACGCCGCGCCGCCCGCTGCGCTCGCTCCGCCCGTTGGCTCGTCGGAGCGCGCGCGGCCCCACACACCGCCGCCCAAAGAACCTATCACATATTGCTGTCTCAATAATGTCTTAAATTTAATTAAATTTAACTGTAAATGTCCTTTACAGTTAAATTCTAATATTACATTATAACTACAGATTAAAACCCAATATTTATGTATAGATATAGTATGTTTTATTAGTATGCCGAAAATCCTAAAGTTAAATTGTAAAATAGCGATTTTGCACTAAAGCTTGATCACATTTTCTAACTATCCATCATTATACCTTTTAACCATAACTGTTTTTAACGTGCTTTTTAGCGAGCTTCATTCGCGTGGTTAAAGAAACTTGATCGGAATTTCGAGGTAGTTTGAAATCTAGATCTTATCAAATAAATATGGCAAACAAAATAAAATAAAAAAATGACGTTCTTATTTAACGTTTGACGTTATTTAATTTTTTCTACAACTTGCACATAATTTATTAGCATAATATATAGCTCATTTATAATCAGATAGGCAGCAGCTTATACTTTGGGTGATGTTCTGTTCTATCACTGTCCAAATTTTATTAATATATGACGCTAGAGCCATGAAACAAGTGAAGATTGATGTTACATAAATGACCCTATCAAGGGTTCGAGGATTGAGATCAGATGAAAGGAAACACATAGGAAAGCAGAAGGCGTATATTCATAAACAATGAAAATAAATCGCTACGGAATCCTTTAAACACTTATCGTTGATTGCATTTAACTTGTAAATGCACTGATTGCAGAAATAAACTTTCCCCCTTAGTGCTCGAATTTTGTTGTAAATACATTTAGACTAGCCATCCAGAATCTTCTTCAAATAAAAATAATAAATTATCTAGAATAAACATGTCAGGTATGACATAAACAAGATTTGTTACTTCTTAAAAATTCCACCAAAAATATATGCATTTAAAAATGTAAGTACATATGAGAAGCGCTGTCAGAGGGTAACAGGGACGTAAGAGTGGATTGCTTATGCTTAGAAAATTACTCTATTCTTGAATATTTTTTTCAATTATTTTGTACTTTTATTTATAGCTTGCGAGCACAGTGCGCAATAATATTAGAGGGCTGATTAATTGATGTACAATTTATAATTTAATCATACTTACCTATAGATATAGAATAAACATTCCACATTCACATGCACAAATTAACACACGTACATGCAATTTACTATGCATCGCCACGGCTGCCTAGCGCGCCCGCGCCTTGCTTTAATTTTTCTTCCGACATAAGGGGCCGTTCATTCATTAAGTAAGGATCCTGAGGGGAAGGGGGTTCTCAAAATCTCTACAGGCCCTAATTGTTTTGTTTTTTTCAATTCCTATGTAATATTTTATGAGTCGAAATATGCGATTTCGTACATAAAATGATGAATAATTGAGAGCTAAGCTTTGGAGAAAA
The DNA here is from genome assembly GCA_005406025.1 of Eumeta japonica. Lineage (NCBI taxonomy): Eukaryota > Metazoa > Arthropoda > Insecta > Lepidoptera > Psychidae > Eumeta > Eumeta japonica. Next base: position 62,090 of record BGZK01002260.1, on the reverse strand, counting down.
CAACTCCTATTCAACAAGACCTATTTCTTCTTTTTAATGTACTTACAATTTTAATAATATATATTTTTATTTTACAAATTTTTATTACTTGTTAAGTTTGCAAAAGTATAATGAATCTATTTTTAAATATTTTGAAATTTATACTTTGTCCTATTCATATATTAATTCTGATTTTAATTACTTGAAAATATATATATCATCACCTATGAAAAGTATGAAAATCTCGCGGAGTTTCTATGCTGTTAATATAATAATGCCTTCAGCCCCATTCTTTTTTAACGTCTGTAACTGTTTAACTTATAAACTTTCTTTGAGATTATTTCAATTCTAAGAGTTCCTTATTTTTTGGTTGATACGGTTATTTTTTGTTTGACTGATTTTTTTTCTTTTCAATTATTTCAAAACTTACTTTTAATTAAGATACAGATAGAAATACTAGAAAACTATGTGATAATTATATAATCATTCTCTAAATCTTATGATAATATAATGGTATAAGCAAAATTATGTTTTAAATATTAAAAATCTTGATTTATGTCAAATTATGAGTTTTAATGTAATTTATCCTTTTCTAAAACCAAATAAAATTTTATGTGAGATGAGGGATGGGGTGTCTGAGAAATCTTATATGTTCTTACAAGGAGGAGGGAGGTCAAAAATGGCCAAAATCGTCCTTACATAATTAATGAATAGCCCCTAATGCACTAAAATTAGTACTGCTAATATAAGTTACTTAGTATAAAAAACCGGCCAAAAGTATGTCTGACCATGCTCAATCCAAAGCAGTCAATACAAATAAATGAACTACAAATGAAAAAACTAAGTTGTTACACTTTTTTCCATGTATCTTGCACATAAATATAAGCCACTTTAGTCACCTATAACTAGAGAAACAAGTAGGTATGTCAACTATTACTCTTAAATTAGTGTAAAATAAAATCACCAGCAAAAGAGCATTCCATCATGGCATTTACATCCTTTTTTTGAAAAGCGTAGTTTTTAGCCAATAACTGAAAAACGTTATATTTCATCCTGTTCAGAATAATTTTCCTTGCTAGTATTTATTAAGCGTTACCTTCATTATTTTTTTTCAAAATTATTCATGTAATCAAAAAAATTGCTTAGAAGCCTTAGTGTTTTTAAAATAACTGTCGAAATATGTGCCACACATTTATGTTTGATGAATAAATTTTTTTTCAACTTTTATTACAAGTATACAAAGCTCTCCCTAAAACATTTATTTTTGTTATTTAATTACCAAACTAAATAACGGCTTATACGAGACACCCACACTATAAATTTCATCACCATGCATCTTTTAGTTTAGAAATAAAATGCCTGATATATGAACGGATGGACGGACATGATGAGACTATAAGAGTTCCGTTTTTGCCATTTTGGTTCAGAACCCTAAAAAGGTATATAAATTACAAAATTAGTATCATATAAACTGGACGATTGGATCTCGAACTATAAGTGCACAAACGGACTGAGAGAAAGATGTTTTAATTTATAGTATGTATGAATGCATGAGAATATTTAAAGTATTTCCCTTGTTATTCCGTATGATATCCTACATGAATGCCTGTCACCTCACCTTGTTTTTAGGCTATCGAATCAACAAGGAACCTTTATAATTTCGCCATGTTTGTTCGTCTGTATGTCTGTCCGCGGTTTAGCTCAGTGACATTTTGTGTTAGCTGCAATTTGGTATCGGCATATATCTTAATCACTGAAAAAAAGAAGTTTTTTTCAGGTACCTTCCCTACACATACAAATACAGATTGAATATTTTGTTCTTGTCTATTCCATGATGTATCATTGCATATGGGTCTATGGAAACTATTTTTTATTTAGAGATCTGTTTGTGAAATGTTAAGCATTAAAGTGCTAATTTTTGTTAAGTCAAACGTCCCCCTCTACCAGGTAAATGACTATTCTTGGATATGTGAAAAAAATCATAAGACTAGTATATATTGCAAATTTAAAAGGAAAACTATCACAACTAAGTAGGCTCTACAAATTAACGAGTAATAGTTGACTAACCTATATAATGTACTTAAAACAGTAAAAAGCAAAATTCCAAATAAATTCCATTGAAAATTAGTTATATGACATTGTTGTTGTGTAAAATTAGCACTAAATATGTTCATGAACCATGTAAAATTATGGAAATATAAAATTATAACATTCTTAACACCCGCCCTATGTGGGCCCGTTTTTAGACATTATAAAATAGTTAAATTGTGAACTCAATTAATAAGTTCAGAGTATCAAATTAAAAGCCCCCCTTCTAAGTCTGCATATTGTGACATGCAACTAAGGAAGCCTACACAGCGCGTGGTCTAACACTATGCACTTTGTAAGTACTCATTATAAAGAAAAGTATAACAGCTTTTCTTCTGCACGGATTTAATCATATATTTAACACGCCACCATTAAAATTTGTTGAAAAAAAAAGGTATGATAGTTCAAATTTATATACACTACTGACCGGCATAGAGCGGTGTATGTGACGGCGGCGGCTCCCACACGCTGAAGTCGGCGGCGTCGAGCGCCGCGACGGGCGCCGGAGTCGGCTTACCGATCACGCCCACGCCAGCTTCACTGCCGAAGTAGAATAAGCTGTTGTTGTCGGGCAGAGGTGGTGCCGGCGCAGAGGGCGGCGCTATCGTCGCTGCGGTCGGATGTTCTTCCGATAGCCGTTTCTGATAGTTGGAACCGATGGGACCGAGAGGTCGCGTGCTAGTAGCGTATCCGTTGTCAGTAGAGGGTCGGTCAGGGCGACGTAATACCGAATGCTGCACCTGAGGCGCAGATGTTGGTGCATGTGCGCTTGCGCCGCTGGCCGCTACTACTTCGCTAAACGTGGCACCCCAGGTGGGTCGAGTCACAGGAGGCGCAACCGGCGCGGGCGGTGACGCGCGCGTCTGCACATCGTTGGTTAGTACGGAATCTCCACGGATTAGCGCAGCATGTGTTCGTTCGGGTCTCTTTTTTGGCAGTTTTTCCTTTTTCGGTTGATACTTATTAACGGGTGTGATTGTTGGTGTGGACGTAACGTGGGGAACGCGCGGCGCAGGTGTAAAGTCGCACACGTGACGAGGTTCGGGGCGAGGCTTTTCTTCGTGGCGGCGGGTGGGAGTGGCGAGATCGCGGCGCGTGCGATTCGCCGGCGCAGGTGGAGTGAGTCGTGCGCCAGCCCCCTCGGTACGGGGTCGATCAGAGGCTAGGCTGCCGTCATCGTTAGCGGGCTCTTTATCACGTTCGTCGGCGATGGAAACATCGGTACCAGTAGAGGAGGAGTCATCGTCGTCGAGGCTAGAAGTCGTCGGCAAACTTGCGGGCACCGAGACGATCGGTGGTGAAGGAGTGCGTATCGGTTCGATGAGTGGTTGTCGGTCGGGTTCAGGTTCCTGTTGAACACGGCGAGGCGTTCTTCTCTTGTTACGGTGCTGTGAATGTTCGTCTGGCGGAACCGGAGGTGGCACCGGGCTCGGATTAGCGGCGGCGACGACAGCGGCAGCGGCGACGGCAGCAGCGGCAGGCGCAGGTGTGGACGAAGCCGGTACGGTTGGAGCCGCTGGAGGTGGAGTAGGGTTACGAGGTGGCGACGGAGATGTGGATGGAGGTGATGGTGCAGGAGTAGACACGGTGCTAGGTGAAGCGCAGGAGGACCAGTAATGGTGGTGATGATTGTTGAATGCACGTAGATCGAGTGGCCGGCGTAACGAAGGCGGAGGTGCAACCGGTGGCGCGGCGGCAGCGGCATGACGCAAGACGCGGTCGGCATCCAAAAAACCAGCAATAAGGACGGCCAGTCCAAGACAGATCATTATACTGACAGCAGCATTTCGCAGATATGGTTCCCAGAGCGGACGAGCGAGTGCAGACGCGCAGGTAGGTAAGCGATGCGCAGGCACAGCTCCCACCAACGTATAATGCAACGGAGCTCCCAGGGACGTGTGCAGCATGAGCGTGCGTGTTACTCGTGACAATGTGAAATCGGGCGTGAACGCCACTTCAACCTGTGTACACAATAAGATTTATTTATTAATTTTCACACCTGAACATTACAGTAGGAATACAGTAGAGATAGGAAAAAATATAAGCTATTCATTTCGATTTATCAAACACATGTAAAATATATTCATTTATCCGTTTTGTGTAGTAATAAGCTTACATATTTTTAGAAACGTAGCCAGAGATCACAGTTTTCCAGATTCACAGAGATCCAATTTTATAGGGCGTCTCTTGCTAAACCTTCCATTCTCTATAAATATTTTTTTTATTTTCATTCATCCTTTCCGAATGTCGAAAATACCTCAACATATCTTTTTCTTCTCCAGTTACTATATCTTACTTCAAATTACACCATTTTCTGGCATCACTATTCCAATACCTATTTTTCAAGGACTACTATGTAGGAAATGCATTTTGTCTACATTGGAACTACATTCACACCCAAGTTTCACTGCCCTACCTATGCATAGGGACCAAGATTCCAGTATCGATAGTCAAATGTGCATACCGTGAGATACTTTTATTAGTCATATCAGCTGTTTGCTGTAATTAATAAAAGACCTATTCACATTATTTTCCATTTTTATTTTCCTTCCAATACCTATCAGTATTACATTTGTCACCATTTGTAAACAAAGTACCCACACACACAAACTCTTTCACCTTTTTTTGTTATATGCCGTGCAGTTGTGGTTTTGCTTTTTTAAAAATTCACAACTTTAGTTGTGATGACATTTACTTTCATGTCTTTTCTTAAGAAATTGTTCATTTTGGTTATAGTGGAATCTCCACAACTCTAACCTCGTTAAATGGAAGTCCTTGGTAAGATGAAAAAACTGCCATTCCCTTCCACCGTATTCCTAAATATGCAGTATCTCAAAATTATTTAGAATTCGTAATTCTGATAAAATGTTATTTCCCTATGGTACCAATTTATACTCTTATAAGTTGTACATGTGTAATCGTAAACAAACTTTTTAAGTAACAGGAAATTTGTTTCCACTAAGATATTTAACTAACAATTCATTTTTTATAGCATATTTGAGAGGCAAACGAGCAAATGAACCATTCGAGTATTTGATCACCGCCGCCCATGGGCACTCGCAACCCCAGAATTGGAAATCTGATGGAGGGGCGAGTGGGCTCCGGAACTCTCACTCAATGGACGAATCGCGGCAGCTGAGACACATCCATATTCTGGGCAAGTGTGGTATATCACCAATCAAGCTGGTCAATTTTTGTACTGGAGCAAAGTTGGGCACAGTATGGTTCTACTACAGTAACTTACAAATTTTTAGTCCAAATTCATTCTTTTTTAAATTATAGAGAGTTCTATCAATAAAGAGGTTGAACAATCATGGTAACACTACAATGGAAGCATATGAGGCAGGCTGAGACATTTATGGCTGTCAAACTATTTAGTGTATGCCATTTATTCTGGCACAGGCATTGGAGCCTTTGTATATAGAATACAGTGTCCTTATCAGTTTGTTGTTTACACAGTACATGGTTAGGGTTTTCTTTGATGTATATAAAATATTTTTTTCAGTGCTGTTCCGCACAATTTTTTCGTTCAATAGACATATACTATTGTCTAATTTAATTTATATATAATGTCTCGATTTTATCAGTCTTTCATCATATTTCAGCAAAGTCTTCAGTGCTCAAAAATTCTCTGAAAATATCTTATCATAGGCATCTTTTATCAAATTCGTTCTTATTACTTAAATATTCTTTACTTTTTTATTTTTGCAACTTTGTAGGCTCTAGCAGTCTCCTTTAAGTTACCTTTCAAACTACTCGTACTTTGCACCCTGTGATTGGCCTTTTCCAACAGTAAATTCACTTGTACTTTCTTATTTTTATTAAACAAATATTAATTGGTCAAAAATAGCTTTATTTCGTAGATAATAGAAATTACACTTAAAATGCATCATAAACATTTGGAATGGGTGGAAATGTTTTGACATTTACATTACCACCCATTCCAAATGCTAATTCACCTTGAGAAGAATGGGCAAGAAACTTACTGCCTTATTCAGAGTCCTTATTTAAAACATCATTCAACGGTAGTTTAACTCAACACTTTATTTCATAAACAAGGTGTTTAGGCATTAAGCAATTCAGAATGTCGCTTAGATTGCAGTCTAACTAAAACCGTGTTTAAGCGTTATAATGGCAACATTCTGATCAAAAAATGTTTTAAAAAACTTGAAAATATTTAGTATCTGGCATCCAAGTAATGAAAAGTATGTATTTATATAATTACATATATATATATATATATATATATATATAAAATTTATGAATGGGCTTTGAATTAATAATTCGCAATTTATAAAAATCAATTTCTAACTTGATGACAACACAATAATTAAATGTCACTTTTGACAACCTACGTCAAATATTCAGTAAAACAATCCTTAGACCAGTGTTGCCACAAATACGGATTTGTACGTACATGTATGAAATTTTAAGTAATACGTACGGATGAAAATTGCGTACAGATATGTGTTCAGATTTCCAATGATACGACACGTTTTAAATTGCAATACACAAAATTGAAAAAAAACATCGATGCATCGATTGAGACAGCTCTTTTGTTTCCAAGTTCATTAAATAACGAAGATGTACAAGCCTTAGATACAGAATGGAGAGACTTTAGAAACAACATATCACTGCGCTCAACAAATTCGATGGCTTTGGAAGAGTACTGGGAAAAAATCATAACAAGCACCAATCCAGCGGACGGAAAAATGTTGTATCCGACTTTAGGCAGATTTGTTTCAGAACTGATGTGTTTGCCTCATTCAAGCGCAGCTGTTGAGCGAATTTTCTCGACTATTAATTTAATGAAAACCAAGCAACGAAATCAACTCTCAACAGAGACAATCGAAGGACTCCTTTACACAAAACAATTGTTAGGAAATACCCCTTGTTTTGATTTGAATGTTGACAGTGATATGATTAAACAAATTAATAAAGACGTGTATAAATAATTTTGACTTTTAATTTTAAATTTATTGTGTACGGATTTCGTACGGAGTTTTAGATTTATTGCACGTACGGATTTTGTTGTCGGATGTACAGATTTTAAATCCCTACAGTATGGCAACACTGCCTTAGACAACTTAAAGTTAAACAGTCGTTTAAGCACGTTTTAAAGTTAGACTAGCGACTCTGAATAAGACGGTTAAAGTTTGCTTTTTAACTTCCTAAGAAAATTGAAAATTTTCGAAAATCGGGAAGTTATTGGAAACGCCGTTTTTTGAAAATCGAGTTTTCATCAGATCTTGACGTTTTGAGGTCCTAGGAAGTTCCCCTGACGATTTTATGATGGTGACTGTATATATGTGTATGTGTGTGTGGACGTAAGTAAACTTCTTATAACTTTTAAACAGCTTGACGGATTGGAACCAAACTTCGGCATTCCATAGTTTCGTCAAACTTACGATATATTTCCTGAAAATTTGAACCGATTCGGATCGAAAGACTTAAAAAAAATTAACATTAAGTTTAATTGTTTCAAATTTCACATTTATCCGTTCGCGCACTTTCCTTAAAAAGGGTTACAAAGTTTTCACTTCATGTATTAATACATAAATTATATAAAAGTACTTAATAATAAATTTTAAAGAGAAAGAGAGAAAGTCGCATGGAGGGGACAAAACGCTTTACCGTTGTCTTATAATTCCTACCAGTCAACTTCTAGCGCAAGCCGCTTTAAGGAACTTCGTTATAAAAAATAATGATGGAAGAATCACAAAGTTAAGGAAAGAAATCTTTCTTTAGTCCATAATTTCACCAACATTACTAACGGCCTTTTTTATTGACTTTAAATTCTTCTAAAATATAGGTATGAATTCAATTGTAAAGGTTGGTATAACAATATGCATCAAGTAGGTATACATTACCTTGTAGGTACCATTAGGTTCGAGCGTGAAAGGTGCGCAGTTGAGCACCCTGAAGCCGTAACCCTCACAAGGAAGTCCGCTGATGGTTAGCGCTGCCACTTGTACAGGGATGGCGCCAGTGTTGCGCGCAGTAAAAGCGCGCCGAACGGATAAGCCGCCCGTCGCGGCCGCGGCCGCGGCAGAAGCGGGACGTCCGCATTCACGAAGCTGCCGCGCGCCGAGTTCAAACAAAAGCGGAGCACCAGAACCAGCGCGCCGGTTACCAAATTTGAAACTAGGGAAGGCTCCTTCGCCCGATAACACCACACGCTCCGCCACAGTTAGATTATTGCGCAGATACAGCAACGCGCCTAGCCGGGAATCTTGCTGCGGCACGAATTCTAGCTCCACGGCCACCTCACCGCCTGCCGCCATCAGCAGCAGCGGCGTGGCCGCAGTAGCGCCCGTATATGCTCCCTCCGAATCGGTCCACTCGGTGGCGTTGCCTTTCCAAGAGCGAGCGCGAAAAGCTTCACCGTCCCATCGACAACCGCGCACCACACACGCTTCCCACTGGTCGCCCCACTCGTCACCGTCCTCCCTGAGACCACCATATAATTACCATATTAGCTGTGAGAGTGTCAACTGACACAAATTTAATTAATCTGTTATTTTAACCTTTCCTTTTTTACAGTTATAGGATCAAAGCAGATTTCTTGGCACTTTATGAGGAAAAGTTGTATAATAATTCAGTAATTTTTGTCAATTATCAATTAATGTTTGTTAGTAATAAAATAAAAATGACCACAGATATGATAAAACCCTTGGAATATAATCAATAGTGAAACTGGAAACACACATAACTTCACGCAATTAAAAATTGACAATAAAATTTTAAACAAAGTCATTAAGAAGAACAACCTAGAAAAGTCTCCTGTTCATACCTTTCTAATATGTTACATGACAGTATTACTGTAATCTAATAGCCAATGTCACAATATTTTACAAAATAAAAAGTGAGAAAGAAATAAAAATTTAGACAGATTTCATAACTTTCTTCAGAATGCGTAAATTATAAGTTATCTGAACCTCTGTCAACCTTTTACAATATAAAGTTTGTTAAATATTTTTCCCTATGTTTATAAATTATTATAAAGATTTCTTTCGAAAACATATTTCAATTACCGATCCAAAGGTTGGCCAAAGACAGCTTGTACCAGCAGGGAGTGACTTGTGGATGGATTGCGCACAAGCACTGAAAATCGTGACGCAGCGCCAACTGCTGCCAGCCCCGCATCCGCGGTACGTGCTGCAAGCCGTGGCCACCGCAGTCGCGCACTTCCACTCACTGACACCATCACCACCTGTGTGTATAACACCATGAGTCAACATAATTACATTACTACATTCATATCAAATCAACTCTACAAAACGTGTATGCACCTCTGATGTATGCAGCAGAAGGGTGAAATTGTGTCGATGTGCCGACAGGCTTGTGTAGAGCGCGCGCCGTTCACGCAGTAATGCCGCATCTATCGTGAGCGCTTGGCGCGCCGCCTCCCGGTCGCTGGCCGCCGCTCGTGCGCGTTCGACCCAGGCTGCGCCCTCTACGCCGACCATAATATCATACAAATATTACAGAATGTTAAATTTTCGTCGTCTCTATTATTATCTCACCGGTCGTGTCGAGCGAGAGGCCAGTGTAGTGGGGCACCGACTCGAGGAGCTCCGGAGCGAACACCACATCACCGATCGTACCGGACCCGACGCTCAATTCTTGTTCGGCTTTCGCCGCCGGCCTGCGCTCACAACGACTCAATAATAGCCCGGTAAAATTTTAAAATTATTAGCGATTGCATCAAAAATCTTCAATTACATCTCTACTTACACAAATCGTAAACTAGGATTAGGTGGATGAGGAACCACGGCCACAAGTCGCATGCGTGCTTCCATACTATTTTCAAGCTGCAACGACGCGCTGCACCATGCATTCTGCAATACAATATATATCAGTATCATTATTCAAAAAAAACGTAGTAAAAATGAGATAACTGACGAAACGAACCGGTGCGCAGTGATCGAGCGACGCTAGTGTGGCGCGCAATTTCCCTCGCACGGCACGCATGGTGATTGGCGCATCGGTACGTGCATGGACTGTGCGCACCCAGGCGCGGCCTGCCGCTGCGCCCTCACGAGCTGCTGCCACCAACGCCAAGGATATCGGCGCAGACTCGCCGCCCTCGATACACCACTGTAGATCGCAAATTGTCACCATATTTAATTAATAAGGTCGGGGTAAAAATTTTTTAGCATGTCATATAATACAAGACAATTTTTCATCATATTTTATTTACACACACACGCACACGCAGACTATTATATATCTTGAGGATCGGCTTAGGCGTTCGAGAGATATCGCGTATCGAACATTTTCACAGAATGCAAATATCTCGTCTAGCATAACTCGGAAGACGTTACATTCCGATTGGGTTGGAATCTATAACAAGATTTTTCGTACGTATGATTAGCTTTCGAACGCTGTAATCGCAGAGATCATCTATTAAATAGTTTTGGAGCTGTTGCCATGCATAGGAAAATAGGTTTTTGCAACATAGCTCAGCCACCATATCTCCGATTGGCCTACAATGAATACTTAAAAATGAGTAAAAAAAATGAGCTATCAATTGTTGTTCGAATGTTGAATGTTTGAATGTTAAGTGCCACTTAGTTCAACAACTTGTTGCCGTTTTGTAGCTATTAATGTAATCCGATTGCTGTAGAAATTTTAGGACTTCGGATCAAGCTCTGTCCAATCAAGTCCTGTCTTCATGTTAACCTAACACTACCTAAATAATTCTGCAAAGACTAAAACAGGTGAAAATCTAAGGGAGCAAGGTCAAGGACAAGGAAAAATGTATAATATATGGAAATACAAAATTTAGCCATATACAAAAGAGTATTTATAAGTAAACACTATGCACAAAAGGGTATTATACAATCTCTGAATATTTAGGGGATAAAAGGACATAATGAGCTGAACTTCCTACAGATTTATTTTTCTTGCAATAGTTTTATATATTATTATATTTCTATATAATTTTTATCTTCAAGTTTTTTGCTCATTCTTCTTAAGGGATACCAGCTTCACAAACAAGTGGTAATTAAAAAAAAGTGGTACAGTAAAAAAAAAACTATAGGTTTTTTAAATATTATGACGTTTTTCAAATGTTATAACTTATGAAATAAAGATATTTTGAATTTGAATTTAATGCATTAAGACTTCTCAACCAAACTCTCTTGAGATTTGGGCTAAAAATGCGTGTGCTTTGGCCACATTATGGTGAAAAACCACACCTTTTCTGTTGATCAATTCCGGCCGTTTTTTCTTTACTTCTTGCTCGAGTCTCATCAGCTGTTGGCAATAGAGATCCGAATTGATGATTTTTCTCAGCAGTAAAAACTCATAATGAATAATGCCCTTCCAATCCCACCATACACCTAGCATCGATTTATTGAGAGTTAATCCAGGTTTCGCTATGGGTCTGTGGAGCTTGCTTGCTTTTTGACCATGATCTTTTTGGCACATTCTTGTTGTAGGTAACCTATTTTTCTTCACCAGTGATCAATTTAAAAAAAAATGGTTTGCTTTCATTATGTTTTAATAGAGAATCGCAAATTAGTACAAAATTCATTACATTTCTTTCAGTAAGCTTGTATGGGATCAAGCTTTTTGTATACTTAGTTTCTTTCAAATGAGTCAAAACTGTTTTATGGTTAATCCCCAGGTCTTCAGCTATGTAATAAAAATTAATGTACTGATCTAACTCTACTTTTCCCAAAATAGCATAGACTTTATTCGTAACAGGTAGACCAGAACAAGGTTCATCTTTAACATCAAAATTACTAGACTGAAAATGCTTGAAACAGTATTATACTACTCTTACAGACACTGCATTAGGTCCTAAACATCCATAAACATCACAAATTATTTTCGTGGCTTGTGTCGCATTTTTTCCTTTTTCATAATAAAACTTTAAAATGTATGGAATTTGTATGTTAGATTCATTTTGGTGGACAGAAAACCAATAGAAAAATGGCAGGACACCATTTTCATTTATTCTTTTGTTAAAATGTCATCTATTTAATGGTATCGGAACTAGCCAAAAGCATAACCAAAGAGATGTTAGTGCAAATTTTTACTTATTAAATATTAAAAAACTTTTTCTCCGACCTAATATTTAATGACTGGTGTTAAAATTTTACTGTTTAGATTTTAATATTCGTTTTATGGGAACACCGCGAATATCATCAGAAATACAGTAAAAGAGAAATGGCCGACGTGTATGGAGCTCGGACTTAAAAATTAAAATGTGCTTTGGAGTCACCAAATTGTTTTTGTAATCAATTATATAGTCAAAATATTATTATAAAATATTAATAAAAACTGGACATACAAATTGCTTAGTGAATGCATAATTTTCACCGATTTAGAGGTCAGAGATCTTGAGTTTTATGTGGTAAAGAGATTGCCAAGTCTCGTGTCGTCAAACTTACACAAGGATCATCGGGATTATATGTTCGGGACGCTGCGGAGACGGCACACGGTAAATATTGTAATGCCGCTCCGTCCATGTCGGCGCCGAGCTCGGTGATGCACAGCGGCGCCGGGCCCGGGTTCCGCAAGCGCCCTGCGACGCGCCGCGTCGCCGAAGTCGTGATCGCGCCCAAGTCGAGGCCCCCGTTCGCGCCCGTCGCGCCCGGCACCTGCCAGTCCCATTCCTGCATACGAACGAGACAAGCGAATGAGTGTACATTTTGTTCAATCGGTGCACTTCTTGACGCCACCTGCCACTCACGAAATAAAGTCGTCCGCTGGAGATGTGCACCGGCACTCTGTATTCACTGACGTTGGTAGAAATCATCAGTGCGCCGGCCACCGACAGCGAAGAGTCGTACTCGCGAAGTCTCACACGTAGCAGTGTCCTTTCCGCGCCGGCGGATAGTGCACCGCCTCGCCATTCGCTTAACTAAAGTAATGTAATACAATATACACACGCCTCAGTTATTTACAATAATTAGGATAAAAGATAAAATTATGGTGATGTGTATTAAGTATTGGTATAATAATATTTAAAGTAGTGTATCGAGAGCAGGACCTAGATATAAAATGCATTAGCACAATATTAAATCTCCGGAATGGTTATTTGATTAAACATTACAATCATTCTTGATATTGTATATATAAAATGACACTCTATAGATTTTGAAACAATAAGAGTACAATAAGAAATGTCTATATGAATCATATCAGGTAGTTTATTATTTGACATTTTTAAAACATATAGTGTAGGCAAAAAGTTTTTCGTATATAATATACAAATTCAAGATAGTTTTTTATATTTTATTTACATTCAACTACATACATATATGTGACATTTTGTTCAACAATTTGTTGCCATTTCATAGAGAGTGACATAATCCCATTGCTGTAGAAATTTTGAGTATTCTGATCAAAAAACTGTGACAAGTGATTTAGACAGACCTCTCTTGATGTTAACCTAACACTACCTAAAGAATTTTGACGAGACCGAAACAGGAGAGTGTAAGATCAGGGCTATATGATGAATACATTAACACTTCCCAACCATTTGGTTGGGTTTTTTCTCAACATTTGCTGAGTGGCTAATGATGTATCTGGTCTGACATTCTCATGGTGAAAAACCACACCCTCTCTGTTGATCAATTCCGGCCGTTTTTTTTTCTACTTTTTGCTTGAGTCTCATCAGCTGTTGGCAGTAGAAATTTGAATCGATGGTTTAGCTTGGCAGTTAAAACTCATAATGAATAAAGCCCTTCCAATCCTACCATACACCTAGCATCAACTTATTGCGAGTTGATCCAAGTTTCGCTATAATCTGTAGAGCTTGATTGCCTTCTTACCATGATCTTTTCCGTACTTTCTTGTCATAGGTAATGCACTTTTCATCACCAATGATTAATCTTTTCAAAAATGGTTCCGTATCATTTTCATTACGTTTCAATGGAGGATCGTAAATGAGTACCCGATTCGACAGGACATTAAATTTATTTCAGTGAGCTCATGTAGGACTGAAGTATCGAGTCTTTTTGTATATCCAGCTTTTTTCAAGTGGGTCAAATCTGTTTTGCGGTCAATCCCTTCAGTTATGTCATAAGAACTAATAAGCCGATCTTGGTATACATTTTTCAAAATGGCATCGACTTTATCTGTAACAGATCAACTAGAGCAAGGTTCATTTTCGATATCAAAATTACTGAAATGAAAATGCTTGACCCAGTTTTGTGGTACACTTACTTTCAATGCTTTAACTTCTTCTGCCTTAACTAGCATAAAAGCCTAACTTTTGCACGCCTCACAAGCGGAGCGTTGAGGTGGTGCTCTACTCTCGACATGTCAAAAAACCCAGTCTTTCGAAACTTAAATGACTTTTTTTTTACTAATATAACACTTACAGGGTAATATGAGTGCACTAATATCAAGTTAAATAATCTGTCTAGCACATATGGTATATTTTATAAATAATTATTTTGTTTAATACAGTAAATAATAACATTAAAATCAATCATTGTTTGACGTCCGTCAGTCTGTGTTTATGGATCCATGTATGTGGCAGAGAAATTGGTCGAAAAATATATCTTATCGGAATACTTTTTTTTTTATTATATAAAGTTATACCCTGTGCTGATTCCTAGTTAATATTAGCGTTCCAAGTACTGTCGTTTAATTATAATTTACAAAAAACTAAAAAACGACTGCGTATTGCACTCCTTACAAGCGGAGCGTTGAGGTGGTGTTTGTATATCTATACTTACATACAAATGAAGATTAGCCTTAAGCTATATGTGAAAAGTTCAGATCAACGCATGCGCCATTATAAATATCTCACGAAATGGCGGAATTTGAATTTGATAAATCTTTTTTTTTGAAATTTCATTATCAAAAACTCTATTGAATTTTTTTATTTTAGAAGTTATTTTTTGCTGCTTGCATGTCGCATTTTTCTCTTTTTTATAATAAAACTTCAATATGTATCGAATTTCTAGATTAGATTAACTCATTATGGTAGTCAAACAGACAGGGTGAATTTTAAAAAATGTTTTACATTACCTATTACATATTCAATATTATGCTATATATTACATTAATAAATTTTACACTAAACTTTCTATATGCTATTTCTTGTCGTGGTCTACCACAGAATCTCTGTCATGTTCAAATGTAAAATATGTAAATAGGCATAAACTATACCTCACAATATGTGATTTTAATCAACTGTTAACTTTAAATTCCATCTTTTTTTTTTAATAAAATAAAAAAAAATGTGATGGCTTCCATGATGGCCATTGAGATTTGGGGGCTACTAACAATCATTGTCACAGATGTGACACAAAGTTTAAAATCGACAGCTCAGCATGTTCTCCTAAGCATAAAGTGGTTTAATGTGTCTAAGTTAAGAATTTCAATGGTTAATTCATTTACTTATGTCAGGAGTAAAAAGATTCAAGGAAGAACTAATGTAGATTGATAAGATTGTGGGAAGGAGTGCCCTTGCAGTGGAATGACAAAAACCTGGTACAAAACTATTTTTTGTGTTAACAGGTATGGGTTGAAAATTATGCAAATATCTGCAGACCCATCAAGCAGTAAGGAAACTAATCATAAGTAAAATTATCAAACATACCAATTAAGGTTCAACAATTGATAGAAGATGAAAGATAAGCACTCAAAACAAATAAATAATATATAATCAATACTATAGTGCATTTGTTTATGAAATACACTACAGAACTACTTTAATAATTTTGATACATCGCACTTAACTTATGAATGCACTGATCGCAAATATAAAATTAGTTAGTTTTATTTTTGCAATAAATGTGTTCGAGTTCAAAGTTCATCAGCGCTCAAATTCCATTATACGTATCCTTTGATGAGTGGTTTTGAACATTCTTCAAATATAGAGCAAAAACTTTAAAATTACTTATAACACAAGACATAAACATGTCCTGTCTGATATAGACAAACAAGATTTATTGTAATCAGGAATATTCCAAAGAAACGAAATGCATTGAAAAGGTAAACAATGGGTGGGTATTGTTTACATCACAGCAGTTATTGAGTAATTTAATTATTTAATTTATGAGCATAGTTCGCAACAGTAATACCATTAAACAATAAATTATGCTTAAAAAAATACTGATGTCCTTGAACAATTATTACCGAAATATATTTCTCGAGGACAGACTCTACTTGCACGTCTCCGATATAGAGTGTGTGGGCAAATTCATTGCGGACGCGCAATGGTCGCTCTCGCAGCGCGTCCTCGCGCCGCGCCGTCACGAAACTGGAGTACAATCAACATATAAATTTCAAATATGATCCTTGACGATAATAATGCAAAAGAATATGTTTTACCTAATTGTGGAAGGGTCGAGCCGAAGCGTGCCAGGAAGCACACGTGCGCGGTACGGCACGAGAAGTCGGCGGCCGCCGCTGGTCCGCACCTGAACGTCGCCAGTGCACCAAACACCTTCCACCGAGGTCGCCGCCGCTAAGTCTGCCTCCACTGCCGCCGCCATGCGATTCCCTATAAACAGAAAGCATCGAGGAATCGCCATAATAACATTACGCTGAAAGAATCTCTTACGTGTTCACATACAGTGAAGTGTGAGTGTGGCGGCGTTGCGCGGTTCCGCGTGCGCTGGCAGGTCCGACGCCGGTGAATGCAGCACGAGTTCAGCTGCCTCGTAAGGCGCGGCACGACCATTGCACTGGGGTGCATTAGCGATAGCCTGCAGGCGCGCTGCGGTGGCAGCAGAATTGCCCAGCGATAACGGAAGCGCGGTGGAGATGTCGCGCGTGCCATGCACGCCGGCCTCAAGGCGGGGTGGTTGCGCGTACAATCCGGCCGCCTCCTGCGTTACCTCCACACATACCACTAATGGTGGCGCTGTGTCGTTTACTTTGATTCTGTAACGTTACACATTATAGAAACTAAAAAAATATATTGTAGGACAAATAAAATTGGAAACTTAATGTCACTAAGAACAATATAAAATAAAAAATCAAGGATGATATATCCTTTGACCTATTTAGGAGTGCTTGTTAAAATAAATAAGAAATAATTAGAATTTGTGAAATTTTGTTGTTGCTCATGCTGCCTTAAATATAATTGCTTCATCGCAGGAATAGGCAGAATGTAATTAGAATTGAATAACAACAAGTTGATCCCTGTTTTGTATCCTTCAGAGTCCCTCAAGGATCAATTTCGAGTTCCCTACTATTCTTCATTTATTTCAATAGCATTAATGACTTAGGGTTACATGATCACATCACTCAGTATGTAGATGATACATGTCTATTTTACTTTGGATTTTCCATACATGATATCATCGAATAAGCCCAGAGAAATTTAGACATCTACAACTGGCTTCATACAAAACTTTTAACAGTTAATGTCACAAAAACTTCCTACGTTATTTAGAAAGATAAAAACAAAAATTTACCTATGCTCACACCCTTAACCATCAATAGAATACTAATACAAAAAGAAGAACCCAGAACAATATTTGAAACTACATAGAGACGGTGGACGTACTTGGAATATCTACATTAATAACATAAAAAAGAAATTATCCTCATTAATGGGCCTCATTTATAATAGTATGATGCATACCCTGGAGCATATGCAAGACAGCCTATTCTCTAGTAAAATTACATCTTATCTATCTCACTGAAATTTGGGATAGTACATGTAAAACCAAAACCAAAGCATCTGAACTTACAGGTTATCCAAAATAAACTAATCAAAATTATCCTTTTCTAACAGCTACAAAAATATAAAAAGAAACTAACCCAATGAATATAAATCAAATATATTCTTATCAAATATGCATTCTTATTCGAAAAATATTAAATATTAACATTCTGTAACATCTCAAAATGAATATCGGCGTTTACTAAGAAATTCGAATTTCCCCCATAAAATGGTAATTTGATAACAACTTTAGTGTTATTCAAATAATTCATTTCCAATAAAGAAAAGACAGCATTTTTGCAATTATAACTCGATTCAGTCGATAGATCATATAAAAGAAAAAATTTAAAAGGATCTGTTTTTGAGTACCTAATTGTCAATGAAGATGCCATCTGACATTTGTGTCAAATCAAAGATCACTTTTTAAAATACAAAAAATTGTGGGTATTCTTTTTCTGAATGGAAGAGTGTCAAGACAGGCATTATGAAAACCGAATTTCTCTCGAGGAAATGTGATAATCAGTGAATCTTCTCCTGCCTTATATTAATTTCTATTATGGGTTCTTAACATTCTTAAGGAGAGGGTGAGATACGAAATTTCGTTCAGAGAAATGATTTATGAAATCTGCTGTCACAGTTATAATCAGTGGCATGTGTCTATGGTGGTTTTAGAATCCTTTTTATCAGCCCTGTAAGACTGGATGACTGATCTTTTGATGCGCTGATGCCAGTTACGAAGAGCACAGCATTCCATTCCTGAGGCAGCCTTAGCCAGCAACATTTTGCTAAAACACATCTGTCTGTCTGCCTACTGCCGAAGATTCATCACATCACATAAGAGTATAAGCATAAATATAAGTGGGAAGTGAAGCCTGTTCAATGTTCGAAATCAAGTACTTTATAATTTTTTTGTACAACAATGATCATCTTTATCAGCTCTCCATGCAAAGAGGCTGTATCTTTATCTGAACATTTGATTGTGAATATCATTAGGTTTGATTATATATATTTTGTCGGTACTTGCTGTCAGGTGACATCCATTACATTATAATTATAAATACAATGTTTTTTTATAATTTATAATTCACAAAACACATAACAGATATATTAGGCCTAAGGTGAAACCCTATATGTCAGAGATTACATAAAAAGAATATGCCCTGAATCTCATATCTCTTGAATGCAATTAAAGATTGTGTATTGTATCTTAGTGCCTTTTGTTAATTTTTATTGTTATATTCGCATTTGAAAAATACAGATTCACACGTCAATTTTACTCACCCAAACAAAAAAAAACATGTAGATGTGGCACAAGATGAGCTAGTTACCATGTGCTACCAAAGATCAAAGCTACTTATGGAAAAAAATGTTTACATAGGAGGGAGTACAATTTTACAACAAACTACCCTCAAATATCAAAAATAAAAAAAAAATATAATTTAATCAGTTCAAACATAGAGCGATTCAACATTTTATGGATGTCTAGTTAAAATTAAAGAAAGATTTGAATCTGTGGAGAGGCTATTTGTTGGTAACATAATTTGAATGTTTCGTATGATGTGTTACTATCGTAGATTATTGTCATATACAATAACTTGCTTCAGTCTTTGATATCTGAACATGAATATTAATCCTTACGAAATAATATTCATTTTGTTAAATGAGGATTCGTAGAAAAACAAATCTGAGGGTCAGCGGTAGGTTACATGCTGCATGATACTGCATGTTGCAGGCAAGTGTCCAATAATGAATTTCCACAAAATAACAACCATATACAATAGAAAATTGTCATATAGTTGTTGTTTTCTTCTTCTAAGTGAAATTTACTTTAATGAGAATAAGTATCTTAAATCTGATTATCATTGCATTAGAGCTTGGGAAATCTTAATTGATATAAATTAAGTATATTAAAATTTTATAAATTGGAATGGTGTTTCAAAATCACAAGAGAAAATGGTAAATTATAACAGATTATACAAAATAAAAATGTTTCTCTATTTTGTAATCAAAATATTTATTTTATAATTATAATTGACTAAATGATAACTGGTTTAGTTAATTTTTATGGAAAATTAAATTATATTCTCTGTATCCAAACCTGACATATGCCGTATGAGGCCTCGGATGGTGATGGGGCGAAGATGACGGTGGCAGACGATTGGTGCGTACGCGCAACTGCACCAGTGGACGTGTCGTGTGTGGCGGCAGCGTCCACAAGGAGCGCGGCACGTCACCGACATCAGGCGTGGGCAACTCGAGACCCAGCCATGCCGCTGACGAATATACCTCGAGCACCTGGAGCGCTCGCTGGTGCGGATTGTGCAGTAACAACGGTGCTGCCACCGATGCGTCCTGTGGCACGCGCACCGCCAGCGGCGCCAATCGATATTCACCGATTGCGCCCTCGCCCGACACAGGATATTTGTGCACACCCAGCGACGTGTGGATGTACAGATGCGCCGGCAGCGCTCCTTCTCGCCTCGGCAGAAATACCACGCTGAACGACGTGTTGGTCTGCGGCGGTAAGCTCTGCACATCAATTGTAGTGTTTGGATTCAGATCATGAGCGAGCTGGTACGTCAATTAATTTAAACTTCCGCTTACCTTCGCGTCGAAGAAAGAGGCATGAAAGTCGGGCGTGGTCCCGCTAACGGAAGCGAGATGCAGCGTCGCGTTCCCCGTATTCGTGAGCAGTACGGTGCGCGCGTGCGCTACGCCCAACGCGCACCGCCCGAAGGCTAACTCGACGGGCGATAGCCGCAGCGCCTCTGATGGTAGCGCCGCGCCATTGGCCACGTTCGCACTGTTCCCGCCCACTGCCCCGGCCCCCGCACCGCCCCATTCCTGTACACATGAAACTTCGTTATAAGTTGTTAAAAACAATTTTGAAATTTTCAAAAATGAGAGTAAAAGTATGCAAAGAATTCTAGGTTCGATTTTCGACCTTGTTGCATTGTTCATACTCATAGCACTAACAGACAAAATGACAGTATATTCATGCATTAAGCACATTATTTTACATTTATTGATATTAATCAAATTTACACAATATTATTTGATTTACAATTAAGAAGAATTACACTTCATATCTGATGCTTTTTGCTCAATTGCAGAGGCATATTCTCACATATGTTTTTTTTTCTTTAATTTTAAATTGAAGGATAGGAACCATTAAAGGTTTAACAATTTAAATATGTAATTCATGTATGGAAAAGTTAATTTATTATCAATAATTGCCCCAAATTTTTTCGACTGGTACATGTCTCTTGTAAATTAGATAATCCAAGGTGTGCCTGAGAGAATGCCTAACACATATTTTTAGTATACAAATAATTTATTTATAGCACACATATTGAAAAATAGACCAACAAAATTTTACAGCTTATAGTATATATAACAGATATCAAAATTACCCATTCTTAGACCATATTTTTTTCATTTATAAACTCATGGCATTTTTCAGAAGGATTGGTACAGGCTGCATCTCTACATAGCATAACCTTAAATACCTTTCTTGTTTCACTAAAAGGACTTAAATAATATAGATTTAGAGTAGCCATTGGCAATGTTCCTTTACAAAAACTTTGACCTCGGGCATTACTAACTGTAAACTAGTTACTTATACTAACTTATCACACTAGATTGAGCAACTTTGTACCTATGAGTAATAATTGTGGATTACAACTTTATCAGCATTGCTCGCACCAGTGCATTACTAAAATAAAGAAATTGTACTTCACTGACATTTGCATCAATCATTTTGTGCAATGTCATTGATTTTAGGTTTTTAAAGTTCGTCCCTTCTTTAATATGCCACCGATATGAATAAGATTTGTAAGTCTAAATAAAATTTTTTAGGCTTTGCCTAGTTTTCAGTCCACATGCATTCGCTCTATATATATATACACAGTATAAACTCTATATGAGAGAAAGGAAATAATAAAAAAAAAATCCAAAGCGTTTTCCAACATCGCTTATCTTCCCTTCCATTTCTATTTCGAAAAGAATTCTAAATTCTATAGTAAAAGAAACATTACTGACTCAATTGAAAAATAAAATAAATAATAAAATTAATTGTTTTATACTCATTTTCCTTCAATTGAATGCTCCTGAGGGATTGCAAATCATCTGAATTGATATTACTTTCATGTTTCTTCTGTCAAAACCAATTTTCACTACCAAATTTAAGCAGAGGGATGAGGACTTTATTATGAATAGTCAAAACACATTTGTTGCCATGATTCTTACTATTTATAAAAGCAGGGGCAGGCCCCTATTGCTTTATTTTTCACAATTATTCTCCATCCAATATATTTACTATCTAATAACACAAACTCGTCAAATAAGCAAACTCTGCCACTAGTTCCAATTCATCACCTCTTATACAGTCATACGTTTGCTCCTTATAAACACATAATATTAGTAATATTGATATTTACTTTCACACTTTTTTTCTTAACATATTGGTCTATTTTGCTTACCTTTTCTTATGGCATGCATGCCGAAGAATTATTTGCATATTGTCAAACAGAAAGTATTTCATGGGTGACTAACCTATTTTTATTCCATATTCATACCAAATCACATAGACAAAACATCCACAGTGACACTACACATTCTGTCTGACAATTCTACAAATGTCAAACAAACCGATATGTGCTTTATTTATTCTGATGCTGACACTGGATCCTTTGTATGGATAATGCAATCTGCTATTCATACCTAAATAGGGTTTCCCATAGATCATTCATCTCTACCACTACATCATAAGTTTTTCTAGATCTATGAAAATACAGAATACCTTCTAATCTTTGGCCAAAGAATTACACGTATGAAAAAACTTGGGCATTACATCCCATTCTTTTTCAAAATCCCATTTGTACGTCCCAAATTTGACTTCCTGTCTCATTCACAACTGTTTCAATAACAGTTTTATTATATTGCAACTACAGTTTTACAAACCTGTGGTGATAATTTTTTTTTATTATAAAATAAATTGTACTTCTCTATAAAGAAGAACAATGTCAGATTTACTTAAGTACTCTACTACTTTTCCAGCACTTTTAAAAGCATGCTACAGTAGATTTAATACTATACTCCTTCTGGCCCTCAGCATTTCTCAAGAAGACTTATCACATCCAATAACTCTCCCCTGCTTTCATACTCTTCATTGCTTTTGAAATTCAATACATGATAACTTGTTTATGTAATGATTCAAACATTCAGTTGTAGTAAGATTATCTGCAACAGAATCTTCACATACGAATACACATTCTAAATAATTCTTCCAACACACACTCATGCACATGATTTTCTTCATTAAATAGACATCCATTATTATCTCTAATCTTATTTATACATCATGTCTTGGGATTATTTTGAACTTTTTGACAATACATCAAATTTTTGGTTCACTAGAAAATTACCCGAACATCTCCTGCTATAGCCATCTTTTATTTCATCTTTCTTTCTTTGCCTATTCTATAGTACGTCAATTTTGTAACTTTGTAGACTATTTCAGTCTCTTTTAACTTATCTTTCAAACTACCCACACTTTTTGCTCTTATGAATGACTTTTGCAGGCAGTAGTATATCTAGTCATATTTCTTCTTCTTCTTACTTGCTACTTCCCTTACTTAGTAATTCCACAAATTATTACTTTTCTAAGTAAAGTTAAACTTTTTATTTACTTCAATTTTCTTAAGAATCAATGTTTGAACAACTCTAAGAACATGCATCAAGTTATGCCTATCTCTCCTTATTTATTACTTTTCTTACTTCATAATTTCAGTAATCATTATTTTTCTTACCAATGTCCATCCTTTTATTTACTCTACATACTTCTTTCACTTTCTCTTCTAATGTGTATTTTATTCAAACACATGATTTATCAAGTTCTGGACAATTTATACTGTTCAATTTCATCAAAGCTTTCCTTCAATCGACCTACATACAAATTTTTTATATTCATATCTTGAGATCTTAACATCTTTTATTTGTTATAGCACTATAGTGATCTTTCTCAGACATTCTCACTAATGCTTACAAAAAAATTTAAAGTTCTTTTCGCATACTTTAGAATTTGTTTACAAATATGAAAAGGGTATAAATTAAATGTGAGATTGGCTGCTTGAAATTAATCGTAATTGTATTAAAAAAAAACTTATATTTAAACTTATGTTTAGTAAAAATCATAACAGCTTCCAATCTAGACATTACGAAAGAGAAGCAACATAATTAAGCCAAATATTAATCAAATTATATAACCAACACTGATGAACTAAACATACATTAATTAGTCCGCTTGCGATGTTACCTGGAATGTTATTCCTTCAATGAGTGTGTCATGTATAATATCTGTAACAAAAATAGCCAAAATTAACCAAGATTTGCAAGCAATTCAAAAATCATAAATTTTAAGTTCAATTCAAGTTTAGATATCTTGAAATATGTTCCTGAATTTCATAGCATATTAAAAGTTGGAGATGAGTTAGTAATGAAATTAAAATAGTAGAATTGACAATTAATACATATTTTATAATTTGTCACAGATAAATAATGATTATTTCTAATATGGGTAACAAAAAGTCTATGGCAGTAAATATATATCACTAAGCATTATAAACTGGTTTTATAATTACCAAAAGATTTCATTAAAAATGCCTATATAGTAAATTATTATGTTGTACAGATTGTGTACAATTTAAAGAACAACATACAATACACATATAAAACATATACGGGTTGATCCAATGATTGCTATATGCAGGGTGTTGGAACCAAGTCATATTATAGGTTAATATCGCTGTAGAAACTATGATTGTACTGCAAATAGTTGTTGAAGGAATTAGGTATAAACAATTGTTGGAAAACATTTTTTACATATTCTTAAGTTTCACTGTCTGTATGTGGTTGCCACCCTATGCAGTTTCACACATGACAGAAGCTTTTGAAAAGATTTAATAACAAAATGCAAATTAACTACAACAAAAAGTGTACAATAACAGTATTAAAAGACTATTTATGTATCATATATTTGCCAATCACACGTAGATAATAAAGAAGGAAATAAATTTATGTTAGATGGTATAATATTTTTTTATACATTTTTAGATTCTTCAGCGATATAGATTTCTAGAATGTGTAGCTTCTACACACCCCCATATATATTCATCAATAGAACCAATCTGTATAGAATGCACAATATATTGTAATACTATTTTAATAAATTTTAATGTTTGTAACAAATAAAAGTAGAGTAGCCTACAACAACAAAACCATTCAAAATAAATGTAGGAAAAGAAGAATTTTATAAAAAATAATGTGCAAAAGTATCTTCACAATCCATTGAAAGATGCAATGTTGCTTGATCAAAATTATTTGCATAAATCAAGTTAGTAAAGTAACTATTATCTCAAATGTAACATTTTGTATTGTTTGATATGGCAAAATTTAAACTATGTTAAAAAAGCAAAATCACAAAACTTAAATAAATTTAAACTATTATTATAATACAATTTTAATAAATGTACATTAAGACTAGATTATCCCCGCATTATATTAAATCCTAGGCAGGTATGTCCAGTAGCAATATTATGTCAAAGAGATTACAAATGGATAAACAAAATGGCAAAGAGCATGTCCGATCATGCTCACTGTAGGATTCCAAAGCCATTACTACAAAAAATGCATTACAGATGAAAAAAAGTACATTGTTATACTTTTTTTTCCATTTCTGCCTCACGTAATAGGTATAAACACATTAGTCGCCTATAACTAGAAAAACAAATAGGTATGTCAACGATTACCATTAAACTAGTGTAAACTAAAGTGAATCAGCAAAAGAGCGCATCTTCATGGCACTTACGTTCTTCTGGTTGAGAAGCGCAGTCTTTCAGAAATAATATTCAAAATGGTTCTCTTTGAAAGTATGTATTAAGCATTATCTTCATTATTTTAGTCACATTTTCTGAACGCATGGTTTAAAAAATAGAGGGATGGGGGGCACATAATTTCTGCAACTTTCAGAGTAATTATTTCAGAAATTATTCACGTAATCAAAAAAATTGCTCAGAAACCTTAGTGTTTTTAAAAGAACTGAGTCGAAATATGGGCCACTCATTGATGTTTGCTGAAAATATATTTTTTTCAGCTTTTGTTACATGTATGGAGTAGCCTTCTTAGAAATGTTTATTTTCATTACTAACTATGAAACTAAGTAGCAGTTTATATAAGAAACCTATACTCCAAATTTCATCAATTTACATCTTGTAGTTGAGTAGAATGCCTGTAACATATGGATGGACGGATGGACAGGACGAAATTATAAGGGTTACATTTTTGCTATTTTGGCTTGGAACTCTAAAAATTAAACTCTGTTACTGAAGATATCTTTTGTATACATACAAAAATCTCCAACTTCAAACTGACTTTTACTCAACATATTTCAGGCTTATTAGGTTTTGCCAAATCTCAAGAAGTCCCCATCAATCAAATCCCAAATCTGAAAAACCAGATCTACTTGAAATTTGAATGCAGTCCAGAAACCCAAGGCCGGTCACACCCTCCGCCCCAGTCCCAAGCTTCAATAAGTTTCATCATTAAGGATTTGTATATAAATAATATACCTATCCAAATAAACAATTAATAATTAGGGTGCAATAATCTGTGGATTACAACAAAATATATACCTATGTATATACAAAGGTATTTAAAAAGGACGCTTTGTTCATTTATGAGTACAATAAATAAATAAAGTCCTCACATACAATATTGCATATTCAGTTATTGTTTCTGCTTCATGAAAGTTCCATTTTTAGTTTAGTGCACCTCTTTTACAACAATGTAAGAGAAAATATACATACTAAATATAAACTCCAATTTTTTTTTATTTATCAAATTTTTTCTGTAACATTTAATAACCATTTCCAACGGATCACAAACTGTTTGACCTTATTGACAATGTGCAACCAAGTATTGTCAAGAAGGTAAAATATTTTATCATGTTATGCACATTTACATTGAATTTATATGAAAATTGAAAATCTAAATCTTGATTTTCAAGGTGACTATTATTTACATATAGTCACAATAATTGTGGTTTAGTAAAAAGAATTACTAAGTAGGTACAGTATGCTCGATATATATATATATATATATATATATATTTCACCAGACCAAGAAAAGCACCTTATGTGGATAACAATTTTTATGTAACCTTTTCTAATTTGTGCAAATATTTGTTTTCTAGCATACCAGGAAAATATCTAAATAACCAACCAACAACATAATCGCACGTCATCATTGGAGGATATTCTTAAATTAACCATTATAATTTATCAATATGTTATTTTCATTGGTGATCAAGCCTCCGTTTATCACTCCAATTATTGTTGACTGAAGACAATTGGATCCACTATGCATGGGATATTGCATGAGCCACCATATGGTATATATTTTGAGGTATATAAAACTTCATCGAGAGCATGGCCAGATTGGTAGTTAAATAATAAACAATGACAGAGATCAATTTTAATATTATATAATAAATTTTCCTCCATACCTAATAATATAATAAATACAATTATAACGATCGCATCACTATTAAAAGACTAGTAAATCCCATATGTATAATTTTCTTCTTTAATGAGAAAGATACTAAGCTGGATTTTAATGGACTTCAAAATCGGAACCTATTTAATTCAAACAGTGAAAAGGTTTTTTCACTAATATTTAATACGTATAGAATGTATTAACCTCTGGGGCATTGTAAAAAGATGACAGGTCAGCGAGAATCACCATTTCTTATCTCTATAACATTGAAATACTAATTTCTAAATTATCTAAAAACTTAAAATATCTGCCCAAATTTATTATCATCACTTGATTGATAGCTCTGTATATAACTAGACATGAATTTAGATACGATACATTATATGCCTTTTAACATGACAATCTATGACCTGAAGCAATGTCAAACCCAGTGTTTCCCAACTTGGGGCCCATGGCCCACAGGGGGGCAATTTGATAGTTAAGGGGGACAATTAAAAAATGGATTCGACACGACTTTAACCCTTTTGCTTATGACAAATTTAACAAAAACTGCAAATTCCTAAAAAAATGCTGTAAATAATTATTAGGTATAATTTCGTTTGACGGTTCTTTTAAAGTTTAAAAGTTAAAAATCATGTATGGATCATAAAAATTTTAGAAATGTTAAGGTGGGGCATGGCCAAAAGAGGTCAGGAAACACTGGCCTAACTGATTATGAAACATATAACCAAGAATGTGTTAAATCCTTTTCTAACAATAGAATTTGTATATGGTACCATATGTTAGTAAATTGTAATGCTATTTTAAAATACATCAATCAGTACCAATCGGTATCTGTACCTTATATTTAAATTGTAATTGACAATTTTTAAGTTTGCACACCATGCATAAAAAAAATATTATTGGAATTCAATGAGTGTTGGTATTTGGGATCTCAAAAAACTTTAAGATCCTACTTCCATATTATTAAGTACATCAAAAAAAAAATATGAAATAGCAACCCAAAAATTGTTGTAACATTTTACATAGCATTTTTATAACCAATCAGCAAAATTTTAATGTGATTAAATAATTTGGCTTTATATTTCATTATGTATTAATATTGATTAACAAATAATAATGCCAAAAATCTACAAACATTCTTGCCTCAAATGATTGCAATGGCACATCAAAAAGTTCAGTAGTTTTTAACTGATATCCAAACAGAAGAAAAACAATTTTCATTACATGTACATAGATTGGAAAATATTAAAATTTCCAAACAGCAAAAGAATATTTTTATAATAAAATTCTAATAAAATATCAAGAGTTAACTAGGTCCCATAATTCTTAAGCCAGGTCTCCAATATTGAATTCAGACATTGCAAAAGAAGTGTTACTTCAATTTTTATGGTACCTCAAACATCCACCTTGAAATGTTTGACAAGTCTTCAGTTATATCGTTTTGTCTATTCCATCAAATATCTTAGTACAACTGTTCTTTTCTTTCTCCATAAAATACAACCTTCACACAAGTTTGAAATTCTGTGTATATTTCATTTATTATGAATGATTTTCATGATTTTTCATATCTTCCAATGCAATTTGTAGGGAAACAGTAATAGATGTGTCCTTGTAATGTCATGAACAATAGGTGTATTGTCTAGCTGTTGCATTAATCTTTAAAATACTAAGTAACTAAATAAAACAAGCCAAGAAACTTATCCCCAATGTCACAAATTTGTTATCAAATTTATGTCTTTCAACTAACAATGATTGTGTTTATATGAATTGTGTTAATAAGTTCACCCTTTTTAGTTAAAAATATAATATTTTTGTCATTAAAACTTCACTTAAAATAGTACTTTATTTTTTCTTAAAACTTTATTCAATAAAAACTATTATTTTACGACCATTAAATCACAGGTTCATGCCAAATTAATTCCATAAGCAAAATTTTGTATTGCAAGCAAGAAAATATTTATTTCAAATGTTGTTTTTAATCACAAGGACTGCTTCATATGCCTTATACTCGGACTATATGACAGTGCCATACTTATCTTTAATACGTAAAGACTGATTAGTTTGTTGATAAACAATAAAGATTACATAACAATAGAAAAACTTGAGTCATATTTAGATTCCTTAATATAGTAAACAGATAAAACAGTACCAAATGAGAATTTAATGTCTTGTAATCATATTATATTTGTAATGGACCATCTAAATGACTGTACGTTTGTTCTTGGCTACCTTCAATGCCAAGTTAATCAATCATTTTTTGTAATTTGACAAATAGGGTTGCATAGAATATTAGATGTTAAATTAATGGAAATGTTATTATTGCAACATTAATAAGTGACAATAATGTATCACAATTCATATATTTGTAATTGGGAACTTTAAATAGCTTAATAATTACATGAATACCTATAGTATTGATTAAAATAAAAAAAAAATAAAATCCTATTAAAGAAGCTTGTAATAAACCAAAATTGTCTTATAGTAGCAAATGAAAGAAAACCTCTTAAACAAAGATAATAATAAATTTTACCTATATTTTATCATTCAGTTCATATAAAAAAAAAATGTGGAAACTTTATAATCTAAAGAAAGTTTCATAATAGATATTAAACAAAAGCCTAAGTCGACATTAAATATTGAGTTTGTCAAGAAGGTATATACATTAAGGGAGCATTGAGATATGCAGTTAAGCCTTTGCTACTTCGACTGGAATACGTTGGGGAAAGTTTATGCAAAGCCAATGCTTCTTATAATCATACATGATATGTACCATGTGTTGTCCCTTGCGCGGTGAGACGAGTGTCAGCCGCCAGCTGCAGCACCAACAACCATAGCACAACGGTGCACCACCACATCGAACTGTGGCACATATTTATTGAAACTCTGCCTGTAATATACGTTTAATTCAAGTCACTCTCACTCATATCACACATGTATCGACCACGATGACCAGAATTAACATTCTAGTAAAACTCATACAATCCTTTTCAGTATTCATTGAGTGCGCCTGTCTGAAAAGCCATCGCACAGATGACATAAATCAGAACATCAAACACAGAATGTATAATGGTGAATGTGTTTCCAAACTGCGTAATATACATATGAGCGGAACTACACTAAAATTAATCACAAGCCCAAAATAACAAAACTTATTTTAAGAGATAACCTCTTAACAATATGTTTGTAAAAAGTTACAAATGTTCTCGTATTTCTAACCCTTTAACTACACATACAAGAGAAGGATTGGCTAATTGACTGATTGATCAACGAACAACCGAAAAAACATGTGTAGAATTTAAAATTTTGTGAAAGGACTATACACCTTTGTATAGTTAAACACCGAATAAAAATTTTTAGAAACTTTGTTTTGGAGGTGGGAAAAAAAGATAAAAGTCTGTTTAAAAATACCATTAACATTTCGCATATAATTTGCCAACAACGCTCAGTGTCGTTGGCGGACTGTATGTGAAAGTTTTTGAAATAATTGAGATTGTTAAAAAGGTTATGGATGAGACTGAAAATAACATCTGGAATGTACAAGCGGGATTTTGAAAGGTATAGGGTATACCGACCAAGTTTTCTCTTCTGCGAAATTTTACGGAAAAGTTTTTGGTCAATGGCTAAAAGGTTTTCTTTATATTCGTAGAACTGGTAAAAAACTTATCATAGAATGAAAAGAAATGATCTATGGAGAACTATGTCCATGCATGGTGTGAGAAGCGGATTGAAACATATCTTGCAATCTCTATACACGGGGTCGAATGCTTGCGTCAGAATAAATACGTAGCATGTATTTGACATACGCAGGGGTATCAAACAGGGATGTGTGGCTTATTTATTCATAGATAGGTGTCTACATAATTTGAAAGAGTTTAAGTGTAAACTTAGAATGGATGAGCTGTCTGTTAAATGCCTCCTTGGCGTGCGAGTTGCAGGCGATGGGAACTAAAATGAACGATTCTGTTAAAAAAGAGTTACGAAAAAAAATATCACCAAAACTAAGGTGATGACGTTTGAAAAAAGTGAAAGCACAACTGAATGCGACATATTATATATATATATAGAAGATGAGAGTCGAAAGAGTTTGTATACTTAGGTAGTCTGTTTACAAATGACGTTAAAGATGATAAAAATAACGAAAGGAGAGTGACTGCGGGAAATAAAGTGAATGGAGCCTTGTTCGCTATTATGAATAATAAAAACGTCCCACGACAAGTGCGTTTAGCTATCCATAATGGGCTCCTGGTGCCTACTCTTACGTATAAGAGCGAAAGCTGGATATAGCAGAAGAAAAATTAAAATATAATGGGATGCATGCGGTGACGCGATCTCTGCTTAATATGTGTAGATATCTCTAAAAGATAGATGTAAGAACAGTGATGTCAGAAATCGGTGTGGTTTGAGGAAAGATGTAGTGACTAAAATAGAAAGAGATATTGTTACGGCGATATCTCCACCGCTATGAATCTCCACCGTGATGTCTCCATCTCGTACTTATCATTCCTTTCTGCGTCGCTTTGGAGAACGATTTTTTTTTACGGTATAAGCAGATATGATGAACAATGTAGATTTCAACTTATATATTCAATACGAGCTTCACATATGCTACAAGTCACCTGTGACAGATGCACCAAAATGTTTGCAATTTATAGGCGGTGCATACGCCTGCACATATGAACTGCATATATTATATACGAGGGGGCGTGGCCATGCACTTTGCATTTTTTCTGCATTAGCACCACATGCACTTGATACACGGTTTCGTAGCCGTACCGTATAGACCGCCCCCGCTCCCGACATCTTATTGATCCCCTTCATCAAAGCACAATTTAATATGCAATTCATAAGTGTATTGCAATACTCTCCAAATCACAATAAAACAAAACACAATACATAAATAAATACACACATGAAATATTCCAATAAATAATTCAATTCCAACAAATTATATATCTTTAACAACTAATACCTACCCGGGTAATAAAGAAACATATATAAATTATTTAACAAACACACGAAAAATAATCCTTACTTTTTTTCACTAAATGCTACAAATTAATACGTACATTATTCATTTTCACACATACGATCTAATTTTCGTCTAAGGGCGTGGCTGTCCGTAAAATGTATGTTGCGGTGGTTTGGCCATGTGGAAACATGAATGAAAGTAGACTGGCAAAACAAATTTATAGAGCGAATATGTGTGATGGAAAGGTCGGCAAGGGTCGCTGTCAAAAATTCATTGCAAACTTTTTGGTAGCGTATTAAAAAAGGCCAGATTTTAAGCACCCGAAACCGACGAGCTTGCATGAAAATATTAATGGATGTCAGCAAAGCGAGTGATATATACATACATACCATGTGGAAATCTATAGTTTTTGCCTACCCTTTTGGGAAATAGGCATGAGACTATATTATAATTTAATATATTATTAAACTAATGAGAATTGATATTTAGGTACTTCTTAAATTAAAAATGGGTGTTTGCTTAAGACCACACGACAGAAATGAAAACCGTCAAGAGGAAAATGTATGAAATACAACAATTTTTTTTATTCTATATTTATAAAAGAATAACTTTTACAATATATACTGTATGGAATCGATCATGAATCTTTACACAAATATTCATAATCTCCTTCTTTTTTAAAACAACTTGCCAAAAAAAACCATTGTCATTTAAGTAAACATTTCTGGGAAAAATAGCTTAAAACGTATTTTAAAAATTTATGGTGTTCCAACTTCACGACATCACAGAAGGTCGTGTGTTATGCCGTTTCCCACTAGTCTCCCTCTGGCGATCGTGCATATGGCGGATAAAAATAGCTCTCAGTAAAACAGCCAGTAACTGTATAAATTGAGTGTAATATCATCAATAGGTTTTTTATATTATTCCGTAAACGATGGATTCACAAAATCCGGCAATCAAAAAATCAGAACTTTAACCAATAGAAACGATCATTAATGCACTAATTGTTTTTCAATTATTTCGATTGTTTACGCGCCGGCAGCAAACGCCGAGCACATCGCAAGGCGCATGCGTGCGTCGTAGTTTAAGCATTCCCGTCACCGCTTCACTTCTTTACACGACCGACGGATGCTGCGGTAGGTGGTTGCGTCTTGACATCGGAGCGGCGTGCGAGGAATGGTGTGGCGAGGCGATAATGAGCGCGGTGCAGCGTTCGATCATGTAGCTCGTAATTTCTACGGCGTATCGTATAGTTCTTTTCAGAACTGTTTTTAATGCTTCGCACATACGTTTTAGGTCGCTCCAGTGCGTGATGCCGCGTGTTCCTAGCTAAGTGCTAAGCGCCAAGTGCGCTCGCATGCGGTCGTTGAACTTCCAAGGAAATTTAGGCATTTTGCTTTAAGTGTTACGTTTACGATATTGACGTTTTTGAAACTAAGATTGCGTGTGATTAATATTGAAGTGCTTAATAACAATGCCTTTCACTACTATCGAATACGCAAACATGATTTATTATTAGGGAGTTTGCAGAGGTAACATTGCTGTCTTCGAGTCCGTAAGTTGCGTGAAGTATCATTTATGCGTTAATTTGCCTTGTTTGCTTAGAAGTGAATGGAGCACATGTTGAAAAACAAAAACTAATTTAATAATACCTTCGAGGACTTTTACGTCACTGACAATATCTAGTGTAATTAGACGAATTCTTTAAAATCGTCGTATAACCGGAGCACGGGGCAGAATTCCAGATTACATGCCCTGCCACTCGTAGTCAAGTGATGGCGGCGCGAGGTGCTCGGGCTTACAGTCTGGCCAAACATTTAGTAGGGTTGTGTCTATGTTATTTTGTATTATTTATAAGCATATTTTCAATGATATATTTTTGTTATAGTTGCTTTGACAAAGTTGTTCTAGAAAAGGAGATACATTAATATTTGAGAAAAAATGCATGATCGATTCCACCCTGTAAATTATAATTGTGCATAAATTATTCTCGTAAATTTTACTCTGACTATCATTTGTATCATGCTCTAAAAATAAAAAGATTGGTTTGTGTTAACTAAAATATGAGACGAATAATTTTGATTGAAAATTTGCTATGTATCTTTAAAAAATCTCCGTCAATCGTTTTTCCATATTTCGTTGGGCTTTTATTTGGATCATTCGACACATTCAAATTTAATGTTTATTTCAAAAATTCACTAACGGCTTTGATGCGCTTTTGAAATCTTATAAATTATTAATAAATCTCCACTTAAAATAATTGGCAACATATGAAGCTTCGTTTGAGAAGAACAGGTCCTGCTTTGTTATAGATAAGTGAATTTTCGTAAGTTTGTAATAAAAATCGATTGAGTAAGAGAAAGGCATTGATGGACGTTAAATATTAGAATGTAAATTGATTAAAGTTTAAAGTTCAATTGCGCCTTGCTTTAAATAACACATTTAATATCTTACATGAAAGACGAATTACGTACACTTATTAGTTTCTAAGTCATACATGTCATTTAACAGATGCTAAAACTTATTATTATTATTAGCAAGATACATCAAAATGTCTTGTGATCTTAACCATACTATTTCTTATGACGGTTATACAAATAATTTAATCACATTTACATATATACACACAAGTACAATAATAAATAAAACTTATTGGCCTCTATCTCACTCAGTTACGTAGTCGATCCGAGTCGACTTTACCCGAACGAGTATTACATAGACGAGCGTGATTGTTTAGTGTCTTTCAATACCTACAAAACAGAATGTTCAGGGCGCCTAAAGAAATCAACACTTTAAAAAAAATGGCCATCATGGGACGCCCGGAAGATTTCTAACATTTTATAGGATTTTTAAGGAGCAAACTAGCAAACAAACCACCAAAGATATACCATCAAGAGGTAATCAAAGCCGCCCATGGACACCCTCAACGCCAGGTAGTCAGTAGTGCGTTATCAGCTTTCGATGTGAAATATTGAAATTGATGGTTATTGAAACAATTTACAATTGAAGAAAACCCATAAATAATTATTAAGTAAAATAAATAATTAATATTGTCACTGATTTAGAATTTTTAATAACTTCAAACGATCTCCCTTTAAAAACAATAGTATATGATTAGTTTAAGTTTGTATTTTTAAACTTAGATTAATTAATGAACACATGATTGTTCTTTTTCTTTTCATTGTAATACAAATATGTAATTTGATAATTATACAATATTATAAAACTATAAATACACGAATTTGGAAATGTAAACAAGTCTAGAAGTTACTTATGTTAAGTTTCACACTTGAAGGCAAATTTTGCTTTTTCATTATATTAAATGACTAATATTAGAGATTGTAATGAATACAAAGTGATCTTTTATTTAGCAGCAAACTTACAAAAGTCAAATTCATTATATAAAATGTTCTACATTAAACAGACTAATATTGGTTGGTCAGAGCCCGATCTTTTAAGATAATTTGAATGGTGCATTTTGAATTTTGAGTAGGCTCGTAATTATGCTTTTTTCCATCACTGCAGTCATGTTGGTCTCATCCCGAGTTGCTAATAAATGTTTTACGTCAAAACGAAATACGTATTTCAGGGTCATTGTAATTTAAACACATAGGGGATAAAATTGAGGTTTTTAAAATTTAATGCACTGAAATATTTAAATGTAAGGTGAAACCTTGAGTTCGAGTTTAGTTGAAGTTAAGTTAAGAATTATTTTATATTTTAAGACCTCAATATAGATAAATAGTGCATTAAAAATAACGAATCAAGAGCAGAATCAATTTTGGTATAGAGAGCAGGTTCGGGAGAAGGAATATGGATAGGGTGGCGACAGAAATTAAAAGTAAAACAGGAATTGGACCAAAAGTAGTAACAGAATCGAATCTAGAGCAGGACCGAAATAAAAATTTTAAATGAGTTTGGACTTAGAATCCACTGCGATCTAAAAATAAAATAAAAAACAAGACTAGCTATGGAATTATGACTGAGAAAAACATAACTCGATATAAAAGATGAAGACATTCATTTTATACCCATGCTGACACTTATAATATTATAACCCCTCTATGTCTGTTTTTGATTTATTGTGTTTGTATATTTTCATGTGTACGTTCAGTTTACTGTTTACTTATTTTGAATCGTTAACTTACCAGATTTTGTTTCAATTTATTAAAAGTCACTATACGTTCAAAAAAAAATTACTGCATTATCGTTCGTTCTATTGTTTGTCCGATATAGTAGATCACACAGGTACCGACTTTGTTCACTTGTACACTAACAAATGGCGTTAGTGTATTCCTCCTATTCATAAAATACCCCCTTGAGAAAAAAAAATAAAATATCGACTCTTTACAGACTTCGTTCACTTATGCACCAATAGGTGGTATTAGTGCACAGACTTCAGTTCATGAAATAATTCATTTTACAAATGAAAACATAAATGTGTCCACGTTAAAAAAACTTCGGGTACTTGAAAGTTAAAATGAAGTATTTATCAAAACGGAAAACCACGACGAAGAAGAACCGATAAGAAACTCCTTTTATGATAGTATCAATTATAATCTATTACATCAATTATCATTCTACTATATCATCTATGAAATATTCATTAATAAATTCTTAAATTTTTAATATTTTAGAATTAAATAAATACATTTGAAATAATATTTCTTTTGGTGCGTTAGAAAAAAGAGATCAAAGTGTTAACACACCACGAAGTTAAAATATATGGTTAGAGTCATCCAAGAGGTGTATAAGTATTCTCGTTCCACTGTATATTATTAGGCCAAAAACACATTCGTGTAGTGTCCAATTCAGCTAATATTGAACAGTAAAGATATATATTTATTTGTAGACATCATTTATGATGTTTAAAATTGCAAATGTTGTTTTTTCCCTGCCAAATAAATTTAATTTTTTACTTGTATACATAATTGTATACGCGCTTTTCTTTTGCGTACTTGGATATTTATACGTTTTTATTAATGGCCGTTCTCCGTACGGTTTCGATCTCGGAGATCTCCGAGTTCGCCGGACAGCTCCGAGCGTGCCGCAACGTAAAGGAGAAGCTTCAAGTTTTAGTAAGGTACCATCACCTGATGGTACGTTTAGAATCGATTTAAATGTCTACACCCGGGTGTAGCATTGTTTCCCCCTTAGTTGGACGCCGCAAACTGAAAAATTTTAAATTACTTTCGTTTAACGCGAACGATTACCAAAAAATATTCCCGAACTGACGAACTGTTTGTCGGAGTACGGGATCGATATCGCGTTGATCCAAGAAACCTATTTGAAACCAAATAGGCCTAGAGCCTGTGCCATCACAGGCTACGTCCAACTACGAACAGACAGGACGTACGCTAGATGAGGTGGTACAGCTCTCTTACTACAGTCGCCGCTCCTTTAACAATCCCCCCTCTAATTAACATGGAAGCCACGGGTTGTAGACTCGCTATGACGGGTCATCGTACTATCGTCGTAGTCTCGGTCTACCTCCCGTCTCCAAAGCCGTTGCTCCGGAGTGACCTTAGAGCCCTCCTTGCCCTAAGGGATGCTGTCATCCTCTTCGGCGATTTTAATTATAAAAATCCCAGATGGAGCTGTGCCATAATGGATCAAAATGGAGAAAAACTGGATCGACTCCAAGGCAGACTAGAGTTCGAAATTGTCGCGCACTCTACGGCGACTTACTTCCCGTACAACGATTCGAACAGGCCTTCAACCTTAGACATTGCATTGACTAAAGGAGTCGCCTTAAATTTAAATAGTATTGAGACTCTTCATAGCCTTTTGTCCGATCACCGGCCGGTATTACTCAAATGGGCCCTCTTGACGGCGGGAGGCCTATCTCCACTATTAAAATTATCGACTGGAAGAGAATGTCGACCGCGTTTGAAAAAACCCGACACTCCACCTCTCAATAGCATCCCAGATGACATTAGAACGACTGAAGAGATTGACCATGCTATAGATGCTCTTACCAGCCACGTCAGGATGGTGGTCGAGAAGTGCGAGCGGAAGGTTCCGGCATCCTCGGATCGTCGGAAGTTTCCGCTCGACATCCTTGAATTGACAAGAGCAAAAAACGCAGCTTTGCGCCGTGCGAGCGCATATCCCACTCCAGAATATAGAACCTATAGAAGTGAAAGCTCGCGTTCAGGAATTCCGAAATGAGAGTCGGAGCGACCTCATGGAGGAAATTAGACCGTCTCATCAAGCATTTTGGAAAATCGCCAAAGCGTTTAAAACAGAGGGGTATACTCCTATACCCCCGCTTAAAAGACCGAATGGTTCAATTGCCCTCGACGACGCGGAGGTAGCGGAATGCATTGCAGACTCTATCAAGATTCGATGCTCTCACGTTTCTCCCCCGCATGACATAGCTCATATCAATAGTATCGAGGAAGAGGTTCTTTAAAACACCTCCCTCGAACCCAAAGACGATCTGACGCCTGTCTCACTCAGCGAAGTCCAAACGCTGGTGAAATCGATTAGTACCAGAAAGGCACCGGGCCTAGACGGTGTTAGTAATAAAGCAATAAAATGCTTTTCCCAACCACTTTTAAGTTTACTGGTCGCGATTTTTAACGCGTGCCTTCAAAATTGCTATTTTCTTTCCGCCTGGAAGGAGGCGTAAGTAATCGGCATCCACAAGTCAGGGAAACCTCGCGACCTCCCTGCCAGTTACAGACCGATCAGCCTCCTGAGCGGTCTGGCGAACTCTGAGCTCTTAACGGCGCGTAGGATGGACATCATCGTTTGGATGTGATCTCCGAACAATGAGGTGCCCGCGGTCGCGGAAGCGGGGGGCGACACGGGTGGCTCGCGGCGGACAGCCACTCCGGACGGTCCCGGAATGGCCCTCGGTGGCGTGGGCTTTGGTTTCCCACGGGTTGGAGGCAGGGGCGAGGCGGCAGCCGGAGGGGTTGTTTTCCCGCAAGATCGGGGAAGTTATTTAGATCCCGAGGCGGAGCTACGGATCACTCTTTTAGGCCTATTGGGATTAGCCTATGAGAAATAAATTTAAGGGCTTTCAGACATCCCCTATAGTTGGCCGTATGCTTCTGGAGACAATTGCGTGGAAGCGGAGACTGGATTTCGGGTTGACTCAACCGGGGTGGTACTCGTAGTCTGAGTCTGTTGGACCGCGGCGGGGGAGAGCTTTGCATCATTTGTACGGGATGTGGGCACCCGGGGCTCGCTACAAATCACCTCGTTGACACCGTTAGGTAGCCAGTGATTTGACCTTAAGGGTTTTTCGAAAATGTCGCTTTATTAGTGAAAGCTTAATTAAAGGCTTTCAAAAATTCAGCGAGTTAAAAACCTGAACTAATTAATTATTATTAGTTGTGGAGCGTGGGGCCGGCGGCGCAGCGGACTCTCGATCTGCAGGGCAGGGAGGGTCGCGGGGCGCAGCGGGGCGGCGATCTGCACAAAAAGCGAATAGCTTAGTTAGAGCGCTGGAAGCGGGCGCGCGGTAGCGTCCGTTCGGGACAGGCGATCGAACTGAACTATTATTCAAATTTTTCTCTCAAACAGACATTTCACATTTAGGCATGAGCGTACTCACTCGACTAGACGATTAATCAGAGCAGGAGTTCCGCAAGGCGCCGCCCTCTCTCCCCTCCTGTATTCCGCGTACACCAACGACATACCGCGTCCGACGTCCGGCGCCCAGCTCGCGCTCTTTGCCGATGATACCGCGCTCTTTTTTAGGAGTAGGACTAGGCGCTCCATCTTCCGCCACCTCCCGAGGGCCATTGATGAGCTAGGTCAATGGTTCCGGAAGTGGCGGATCGAGGTAAATTCTAATAAGTCGGCAGCTATACAGTTCAAGTATAGTAAGAATAGGAGTAAACTTGTTGTCGACTGGAACACTCCCAATCTAAAAATGTTGAACGCCAGAATCCCGTGGCAACGGTCATATAAATACTTAGGTGTCACGCTCGATAAAAATCTCCACTTTCGAGAGCACATCGAGCGTGTTAAGAAGAATGCGCTTTTCTACACAGCAAGGCTCGGAGCCATGCTCGGTAGGAAAAGCAAATTATCTAGGCGCAATAAGCGCACACTATACAAAATGTGCGTTAGGACAGTGATGACGTACGCGTGTCCAGTATTCGCTCACGCCGCTCCTAAAGCACTATATCGGCTACGAGTAATACAGAACAAATTCTGTAGAGCAGCAACGAACGCACATTGGTGCGTTCGTAATTCCATTCTCCATAGAGATTTGGAACTCCCCACGCTTTCTAAATATTTGAAGGACGCATCGAAGCGAATCTACGACATCGCGGGATCACACCCCAATGCGCTCCTTCGCGCGGCGGTCGACTATCAACTGCCGCCTCCCACTCACTTTATCCGTAGGCCACGGAACGTTCTAATTGATCCACCTGACGCTCTTACAGCGGCAGTTGACAGCCTCAATAACGGCAACGACACGCATGACTGACTTAGAATACGTCTATCCGTTAGTTAGGTCATCGACCTATATCCCTTACTCCACCCGGCCGCCGCTGACCGCTTCCGGCCGGGAAGGAGGAACGGGAACCGATCCGTGACGGTTTCCGGTGACATCCTATGCCGAGACGACAACCTTCAGGAGTCGTCCATAGGGCATGTCACGCACTGTCGGCACTCACACGTGCCGTCCGGCCACGCACGGCGAAGCTATCATAGTCGACCGACCGGTCGTCCGACCAGTTGTTTTACTACATAGCATAGCCGAGCCACCTATTTCACCTTCAGGGGGACTTTTTTAGTGGGTTTCAGCCCCACACTACCCATGCGTACGGGCGCGAGGGTATGCGGGATAGACATTTCTTACCCCCTCCACGTCGCAAGTGGGAAACAAAAAAAAAAGTTTTTATTAATAGTAAACACATTCTTCAATTCGACTTGCTAATCCTTTTCTGTTCGCGAAAGATTTAAATGAAATTACACAAGGTATTCACTAATCGTACAAGTGACCAAAAATGATTGACATTTTTGGATGTTGTCTAGTGAAGATCCTGGATAACATCCTGGTGTTTTATTCTAAGATGACTTAGAATGATCGTAAATTCAAGCTATACCAATTCTAATCACATTCTAATAGTTCATGACAGCGGCTGTCATTTTGACAACAGTTATAGAAATTGCGTTTTGTTCAATTTGTTTTTGCAAAATAAGTTATCAGTGATTGCTATGCGGTAATTTCGTTTTTTCATTATCAGAAACATTTTATACTAGTAAAACAATTATTTTACCAAAGATTAATATTTATGTGTTGTGCCTTATTGTTGTAGTACATCGGAGTTTAGGTACTATTTACATCGCTTTTTGAACTTCTATAATAATATTACCATCTTAAATGTAAATATTCTGCTACGCATTTCCAATAATGAATCAAATAAAATAACACTACTATGCCCGGTCAAGGTACAGATTAACATCAACAAGTTTTAGGATATATGATTTATTTGCCTAAGTACCATAATTTTATGTAATTTATGTATCTACTAAATTTTGTCACAATTTTGATAATGCAATTTTTTAAGCTAATGACAGATTTATTGAATTACGAATTTAACTTGAAATTTCCAGGGAATGTTAATATGCAATCCATGTTTCTTTCATTATGTTTGTAAATGTCCTCTTAAGATTATATCATTAATACATAACCTACACAACAATAGAAAAATAAAAATGTATACTTGGTAAAGTTCTAAAAGAAAATTTTAATATTCTTATAATACATTTGTATATGAATGTTGGCTATATCTTAAGCTATAATTGTTTTTTGACTGCAGGAGGTTGCTATATAAAACTGAGAAGCTGTAAATGGTGTTCTATGCCTTTGCTTCATCAAGAAGGGCCATTTTCTTTTATCGCACAAGAAGAGCAGAATAACAAGCAAAATTTCACGATTCAGGCAACTGTTCAGAAGAATCATGTCTGTCTCTAGGAGTGGTATGATAATAATTTACTGTTGCAGTCCAGCCACTCTAAGCTCAAGTTTCCTATAACCATTGGGGGTTAAGAGATTTGATCAACTAGTCAGTATAATACTATTCTGTGGCCTGCGGCCTATAAAGGCGTTCTGACAGACATACACAATGGCAATGTTATTTATCTTAATAATATCCATCCCAATAATGGTGATCAAATGACTAATTTAATTTCTGTAATATACATAAGGATGGTATAACAACTATGCGACCTTTCATTGTTGAGGGCCATAGAACAAGGTTATTTTAGATTGAGATAAACAAAAAATAATTGTGATTATATCACCTGGAAATGAGAAAAATGACTTTTTCTGACAACAGTCCCTCCCTAGCATAACAACTTTTATATCTTTTGGCAAAGTTGACAAGTTTTTATTCTTCGTTTTCAATTAGATTTTGTTTAATGCAACTTTGCATATTGTTTTTAAACTCAAACTGCACAATCATTTTTTTCTCCAGATTTTTTTTTGCAGGTGAATCTTGTTAATTAAAATAGCTAAAAAAAGTAAATAATGTTAAGGATTTCTTTTTTTTATGAGGCAAGAATCTCTGATTGTACAAAGGTTCTACCTCTTGAGTGATTTCTTTTTTTTATGAGGCAAAGATCTCTGATTTTACTACTGTTCTACCTTTTGAGTGGTTTCACCACCAAAAATTACCATGTTATAGTATAGGCCATTCATTATTTATATAAGAGTTTGGAGCGGCAGTTTAAAAATATTTCCGTAAACTTACCTATAGGGAAACGAGAAATGTCATTTTTATGTAATATTTTAAAATTTTTTTTCTTTTGTTACCTTTAAAAATTTTAATAGTTTTTTTTTTTTACAAAAATAAAATATTTCTAGGCACTGAATTACGCTTCATAGGATCGACATGGCATCAATGATTTGTGTGTTAGTGTAGGTACATATTGTAAAGGCGATTTCGGTGTAGCAAGGAGTCAGTTGTGTGTTCCAAAGGTGTTCAAAGATGGAGGTTATGATTCTTGACTACGGTGGTCAGAGTAAGTATTTTATTTTTTAATATAAACTTGATTATTATGTACTGCTTTAAATAGTTCCTTTAGATGTTAAGCTTTTGTAATATATATGTATATTTTTTTTAAATTAAAAGTGTTATCACAATGTGTCCACAAAGTTTTAACAATCAATTGTGTGCTGTCGTTTGAAATTAGTCTTTTAAAACCAAATAGTCATACAACAAATGAATTATTATTTTTTTTTGTTGTAGGATGGTATCTGGATGAGAAATTATTACAAGAATTGTTTGGCGATGGGTGTGAGTCGAACTGGATATTTATGATGAAAAACTCAAACCAGCAGATGCGGTCCGTCATCTTTTTAATATACCTCCTGTTAATGGATTTGCTGCCGCTATTAACAGGGTCAACCTTCCAAGACAAACGAAAAGATCGAGGCTTTAGACAGCCACTAATTTTGCTGATAAGGATCATAATTATCCTGCTTGCCCAAGTGCCAGTAAAGTGAAGATGCCTTTACAAATTCTTAAAAATTATTTTAACAAAGATTTCTTTGAAAACCTTGCCAACTATACTAATCTATATTACCTTCATAAAAGAGGATCAGTCTTAAATACATGCAGCCAAGAGATCCATAAATTCTTCAGTATACTTTTGTTGATGGGATGTATTCCGTATCCTCATATTAATATGTACTAGCATATCGATATGAGATTAGAAATAATCGCTAATCAAATGTCTAGAAATTGTTTTATTCTATTAAGAAGTTGTATGCATGTTATAAATTCAAATGAGCCTACAGTACAGACCCACTTTGAACAGTGCAACTTATGCTTCATGCCGCAAAGAATCTTTGCAGGTAAATAGAAAAGGTTCTTGGTACCTACTCGTTTGATGAACAGATAATCCCTTTCATTGGCAAGTGAAAACTACATATATTGGTTGAAAACAAACCACGACCTCTTGGACTTAACAATTATATTATCACAACTAGCAACAGCTTAATGCTTGATTTTGACATATTTTACTCTAAAAATCTGGCTTTTACTGACAAATCTCTCGGTGAAGGACCCGCTGTTATCTTATGCCTGGCTAAGAATGTTCCCGTAAACAGCTGCTTATATTTTGATTGATATTTTAATACAGTTCCATTTTTAGACCAGCTGAACAGCATATAGTTCCTCGGATTAGAAAGGATTATGCTTAACTGTGTTTCAGATCATGAAAAGTTAAACCTCAAACAAGACCGAAATGAAGCATGGTCATATTTTACAGCTTTCATCTGATAATGTTGCTCTTGTTAAATGGAAGGTGTATAAATGGCCTCTAATTGCACTGGCGGGAATGAAACAGCATCTATTTCTAAATGGAACAAAAAACAAAAGACTACATCCAGGTTACAGCTCAAAAATTTATTCGAAATTATAATAAATATATGGGCGATGTAGATATATTTAACCAACTTATTACAGAACTTTTCAGAAATGAAAAAATAGGCTGTAAAAGTGCTAAGTTACTTCCTAGACCTAGCAGTTGTAAATGCTTGGAGGCAATACAAAATTAACTGTGATGCAAATAAAATTAAGTCCAAACACTCACTTTGGTTCATTGATGGATCTAGCAGATGCTCTAATGAACAGCTGTGATATTAAATTTACTAAAACTACAGAGGATGAGCAGGCTTTATTGTATGTTGAGATACCTGGCAAGAGGTACAGGCGTGCAGTACCACTCGCTTTCCATAAAAATTTTGATAAATT
Organism: Eumeta japonica; assembly: GCA_005406025.1. Classification (NCBI taxonomy): domain Eukaryota; kingdom Metazoa; phylum Arthropoda; class Insecta; order Lepidoptera; family Psychidae; genus Eumeta; species Eumeta japonica. The sequence goes on along the minus strand of BGZK01002260.1, from coordinate 17,122 downwards.
TGACTATTTCCCCATTTTTGAGAAACTTTCAAGGTGAAGAAAATGTAGACTAGAAAGTTGTTCTTCCATTATAAATAGTACATTGCACAAAATGCTATGTGGACCTGGCATTTTGTGCAATGTACTACAATGTATAATGTACTTGTGCATACTAAGGAACCAAGATTATTTCTTACTATATGATACTAAGTGACTCTTGTTATTTTATTGTCAATTTTATATAAATTTTATTTTTTTTATTGATTGAAAAACCTATAATAAAGTTAAACATTTTTTTTTTTAAACTTTTTTATATAGCCATTAGTTTTGCATCCATTGACAAACGACGATTTCAAGGATCTATATTCCTATTATAATTTAAGAAAACTAATAAATATTGTTTAATTTCTCAATAATTGGTTTTAATTTCCATGTATCTATAGTAATGCATGATTGTGTGTTAGTATAATAAAATCGGGAACGCACTCACGTGCGGGAGGGATTTAGGGGGTAAGTTGGGATGATTAGTTTTCTTTATTTTTCTAGGATACTTTATCCCCTAAAGATATATTAGCCCAATCATTGTCCAAAACAATTTTTTTTTTTTCTGAAAGGGATATATTGATCTAGTGTTATTACTATACAGTTTTTTAACTCATTGTTTTCTCACTTTAAGTTTGTTTAAAATCTTATCTTTCATTATAATAGGCATTTCAGAGAATAAATATTCATTTTTTCATATAAAATGAATTGATTCTAACAAGAACCTATTTCAATGTGACAGACCCTTCTCTAACGTTAAACACTTTTTAGGAAAGTTAAATAAAATTTTATCCTGAAAGTGACAGAGAGAGTTTAAGAAATCTTATGTCCTTGTATAAGAGTAAGGGGGTCAAATGGTTAGAATCGTCCTTATATAAGTAATGAATGTCCTTTTATTGCCAATTTATTAAAATTTAATTTTTGGAATTGGCATAGTACAATACTGAATATTTTTGAATAAAGAGATGTATTATTAAAGACTGAATAATATTTTATCAGACACCTGCAATCCATCAAATATTGAAGAAGCAATAGAAATACCAATTAAAAGATCCAAATTAATGGATTCACTAAGATTTACTCCCAATTATACTATGGCTGTTTTCATATGATATTATTAATTTTAAACATATTGAAAAATTAGCTGATTATATTATTGTAAAAAAATGTAATTTGGTCAATTGATTATGGATATTTTCGATTTAAATAATGATATGTTGTCCGAACCTTATTCTCTATGTTGCATATATCACAATTAATAACATGGATACTGATTAAAACGTTTGAATAGTTACTTTAAGTGTCATTTTTGTTAGTATTTATTAACATTATGCAACATTTATTAAAAATACACAATAAGTTAAATTGTTTAATCATTTTTATATTCTTGGAAGATACATCTGGATACATTGTGTAATATTATTATTATGTTACGTACTTATAATCTTTATTCATTTGCTTAGGTAGTAACTATTTTGCTCCTCCATGGGAATATGGAACCAAAACTTAGAGTGGTTGGGCTATATTTTTTAATCAATCCTTCAATTAATTTTTGTTTATTATTTAGTGTGAGGTGTTAATTCGCGGAAATCCATAATAGACCCTTGCCTGCAACATGCAGCATGCAACCCATAGCTGACCCTCGAATCTGTCTTCCACTACGAATCCCTATCCAAGGAATTGAATATTGATTCGAGAGGATTGACAGATATCGAACATCTAAGCAAATGTTATTTTTTTATTTATCTTAGCCTGCTAATCGTTGTATTGTTGATTTCTACATACATTTCATGCCAACTAGGCACATCCTAGTCACATCCACCAGAGTGTAAGGAGTGCTAAAAACCGACAAATGCAGACTCAATCTCCTCATGTCAAATGCTGTCATGCAATCCAGCATGTATACATTGCATGACATCACTTCACATTAGGAGGAACAGATACGAGGGTCACCAGTGAGTTGCATGCTGCATGATAATGCGTGTTGCAGGCAAGTGTCTAATTTTTTTGTTTTATTATTACTTCGTTTACTGATTAATTTTTTGATTAGAAGTCCCAAAATTTCTACAGCGATAGGATTATGTCACAGCCTACAAAATGGCAACAAGTTGTTGAACAAAATGGCATATATAGGATAGAATCGCTTATCCATCTTTCCGTAAATATTCATTTAGAACAACTTTGCCAAACTAACTATAATAAAAGTATATCATTGAAAATATACTTTAAATAATATAATGATACAAAAAACCCTACGAAATTCTTGGCCAGACGGTGCCCTGCGCCCCGGCACGTGACAAACAGGCTATGCGATGTATTATTTTTAAAGAATTTTTCTAGTCACTTATAAATTACACTTGCTGTCAGTGATGTAAAGGTCGCCGAAGGTAATTATTACATTAGTCTTTGATTTTCCTCATGTGTTCCACTCACTTGTAAACAAACAAGGCAAATTATCGTGTAAAACATAAACGCCATGCAATAATACTCGTGGACTCACAGGTTATTGACTGTTAGGGTAAGCTTCACTATAAAGTTTTAGAGCCCCAGCGATGTGACCCTTTTAACTCCCCAACAATAAATCATGTTTGCATATTTGATAGTAGTGAAAGGCACTATTTTTATCCACTTCAATATTAATCACACAGAATCTAAGTTTCTAAAACGTTATATCGTAAACGTAACACTTTATAACAGAATACCTAAACCTCTAAAGCCGCGCGTCCGGTCGTTAACCATGTGTGGACGGGCGGACTTGCTAGATTGCGGGCGCCCGCCGCGTGAGCCTCGGATGCTAGGGTTGTACTTAGTACGTATACACGTTTACGCTCCAATATTTTTTTTCTCAGAAAAAGCCACTTCAATAACAGATTTGTTTGGAAAGTCGTTCCTAAACAGATTATGAATATTTGTTTAAAAATGCATAATCGATTCCATACGGTATATATTATGATTAAATATAAATAAAATATGATGAAAAATTGTCTTGCATTTATATGTAAGATACAAATAAAATTTTTCCTGATCCTACATCTAATCAAGATTCCATTAATATTCCAATGTGAATAAATCACATTTTTTTATTTTTAAAAATATAACGCCAATGAGATAACGACCTCTGGGACATTGGTGACAATGAGCTTTTGCTTGTTTTCCGAAGTGCAGGTAATACTCTGATTTGATTTAAAAACTCATTAGTCAATTTGTTGTGGTCAGAATGGAACCCCATATCTTGTGGTCTGACGCTAATACTCTTAGTCATTGAGTCACTGCAGCTCTTCGATGATTCCATAAAGCAATGATTTTTCTATTAGAACTTTTGTAATTAATGAACGATCTCCCATCACCCCTTTCATTCCTGACATATTAATATTTTGTCATAGATTTTATTTAGCAGTCCTAACACAACATAGCTTAACACTGAAAACATATATAAATAAGAAAAATTATTGAAATTGGAGTGCAACATGAATCAATCACAACTTTTATTCATATGATTGAGTAAATTAATATATTTACAAGCTCAGACCAGTTCATTCTGGTTCCTTTATTTTAATGATTCCACTGCCCTCTAATCTTTTTTATTTCGGACTGAAGGGCTTGCACCTTAAGACGTCCACGTTGATTCAGTGCGGTTTGCAAGCTGCTAACGACTATTGATCATAGCTGAAACCACTGACTTGATGTGCTATCGGAAGCACAGAATGAGTGGTTTAATTTAACTCGAGTTACAAAGAAATTGATCAATTTGCTCGGGGTTCAGGATTGCAAAACGTGATACCTTTTGATTTGGAAGCAATTCTTTTGATCAACACTTAATCACTAACATTTTTTTTCTTTAATTTATTAATATGAAGAATTAAACAATAAAAATTAGGCAAATTATAATCATGAATGATAATTTTTTTTTTCGTTTATGTGTAACTGTAGTAGTTTCTTGCCAGATATGGAAGGTGAGGACTCGGGAAGGGAATCGGAAGGTGCACACGAAAGTATGGATGATGAAGATGTTGCCATAGCTGATGCAGAAACAGAATCATGGTCTGGTGCCGAAGAAGAGGATTTTGATATTACTCTCCCTCCTTCACACTCGGTAAAGCATGTCCTATTATAAATAGATTGATACAAAGCTAAACGTCGATTATGTCATACACTTTGTTTCTGACTATCAAACAATAAGATTGGATACAAAGCTAAATGTCGATTGTGTCATACACGTTGTTTCTGACTCTCAAACAGTAAGGTTCAATTTAACATTTGTAAAAACAACTTTATTTATTTTCACTTCCATCCACCCTTTTATATCATTTATTTAAAAAACTAATATTGAAAGATGATCACTTAGTTATTCATCTTTTATAGTATTTATCATCTACGGCCAGATTGGAACCCGTGGCAGGACGAGCTGTTCTTGAACCAGGATGGTTAGGGAAAGTACCATGTCTGGCGCACCATAGTGTTGTTTTTCCTGGCGAAACTGTGCCCGTCCTGTTGTTGCCTGCACCGCACCATCCGCCCGAAGCACTGGCTACTATTCGAAACGCCCGGCTTTTCGGTTTGCTCTGCCCATGCCCTGATGATTCGGCCGCACACGTATCAGATTATGGAGTGGTCTGTGAAGTACTCGAGGTAACACCAGGTACGCCGCTTGGATTTAAGGCACGCGCACACCGCAGGTTCCGTGTTCGTGAACCATCGCGTCCTCCACCACCTCTACATCATTATGAAACTGTGCAGATGTTGAACGTGGTGATATTACCGGACGTACTAATAGTGGATCCATTGCGTGGCGTGCGACTCGCGAGCATGGACGCCCGACGACCGCGTGCCGGTCCACACGTCGCGCGTCAAATCGATGCCACGCTCACGCCCTGGCCGCCATTTATCTACGATATGTTCGATAGCGATCGACTGGAGCGTGTTGTGCGTACTCACTTCGAAGCGGCGGTTGGCAAGCGGTTGCCGACCGATTTGGTGTCGCTGTCATTTTGGGCAGCCTCCAACCTTGTTCTGGGACAACGTGACCGTTTCGCGTTGTTCGTGGTAGACGATGTGTTACAACGGTTGCATATGCTCGTGCAGCACATAGGCAAACAGCGGCGTGTGGTCTGCTGTGCCGCTTGCGGTACGCTTGTAGCGCGGCTGGAACACTCGTTTGCAATGTCCAGCGATGGATTGCACGCCACATTCTGCAATGTGGGTGGACATTTACATGATGTGATGACGGTGTCGGAAGCTACTAATCTAGTATTGACAGGTGGCCGCAGCGAGGAATTCTCCTGGTTTCCTGGCTACGCGTGGTCCATTGCTGTATGCGCAGTGTGTGCTGCCCACATTGGCTGGAGGTTCGACGCATGCAAACGAGGCCTGCGCCCACAAAGGTTCTGGGCGATATGCCGCAACTACGTGCAACCGCACGACCTAGTAGACTCCGCAGAGTGATTTCGATGGTTCCGCACATTCGCCAATGTCAAAAGCTTGTACATGATTGTCAAGTTTTTTTTGTAATTTAAAACCTTACAGCATTTTTTTTTTTGTAATACGGGGCAGCCAGAGAAATTTATTTAAAGTAAAAAGTACTATTATTAAAGTTTTCAAATCAAGTCACTGGGTTGTATTTTAAAATTAGCCTGTACTGATTTTTTTTACTTGTCCTATAATTATTTGAATACATATTCAGGTGACTTTAAAAAAAAAATCTTTTAATAACATGACAATCGCATGACGCTCTTTATATCACAACATGGTAAATGTGCATTTTACAACAATTCAGGTTTAAAAAAATTTATTTCCATAAAAACTTTAAAGTCACAAATTGGAAATTATATAGTTATAATTTACATTTTGCTGACAACATACGCCGAAATCAGATAATTTTCATCGCAAGATAAGAGAAAACAATCAACGTGCGTACTACGTGTGTGCAACTGTCCACACGAGTAGGTAGAATGATAATAATGACGTCTATGCACAGACGACAAGCCAGCGCGTGCGACAGGCCGCTTCCTACATAAAGCGTGTTCCATTGTTTCTACAGATTTATTACAATATAAATCCGAAAGCATTTTTAAATAACAATATTGAATAATTTCTCCGACATGTTTAGGTAGTTTATTATTATTTTGAAGTGCTAAATGATGAAATATATTAAAACTCAATGCTAACCAATGTTTATCATCACACGAAATGTTATCTCTTTCAAACATATAATACAAATGAAATATTAAATATAAAATACCCTCACCGAAACCGAAAAATTTTGAATTTTATGTGTCAGAAGTTTTCTTAAATACCATCAGTGCAATAAGACAGGATTTTTTTGTATCTGACGATATTCAAAAGTAAGTAATGGGAAAATGCACATTAGTGGTGTTGTAATATAAATGACGAATTAACTTTCGTTTAGGACAATATAAATTTTTTTGATAATATTTTTAATTAGTAGCATAATTATTAAATTTGAATTTTTTCATATGCCAATAAAATAATGCTTCATAAATATATGCGTTTCAGTGTAAATATAAATAGAATAGCTGAAAAGTTGGGCTAGGCTTAATCAGTCAGTGTATAGTTACTGACTTTTAATAAAATTGTGAATAAATTATATAAAAGATTAGGTTACAATGTTTTGATTTATATATTTGTAAGATAAACAATTACTTTTTGCAGAATTAACCCGTTTTTAATTATTGTGTTATATTCCTGTTTTTACTTTAGTATCCTGTAATCAAGGCAAATGCAACATTCAAGTTGGGCAGGAACGGGGCTGGCGGTCACATAGTCGAGGTTGCTAAAATAGGCTCTAATTTGATTACAATATTAAGATAAAGTTCCAACCCAGGGGATCATGTTCCACATGACCAAGCCCAGGGGGTCATGACCCATATGACTCATATGATAAGGATCCGCCCCCTGCCCGTAATGTTGCATTTCGAAACTGCATAAAAATAAATGCCTACTCTTCCTTGTAATGGAGCAACATTATGTATATATGACATTTTTTACATAGCTATTGATTGGTGTAATTTAATAACTTACTTATTTCAATTGTTTACTTACTTGATGTTTTGTTATCTTGTAGCCAATTTATTTGATACATTTGAATTTATAACTAATCATTGAGACTTCCTAGATGGATAATTAATTAGAAATGTAGTAAGTTGTAAGCATAAAACCCGTTTAGGTTTGTCCGCAGGCTAATATATAAGCCTTGTGAATAGAATTGAGGCAAATGTGTAAGTGTAAAACTATTTTGTATTATCAATATAGTCATGTTTTTATAACTGACAAATACGTATAATAGTAATAAAATGTGTGAATAAAAGAAATGTGATAAAAGCAAATTTTTTTGCAATAAATTGCAGTTTAGGTATAATTCCCAAACATAATAAACTTTGTAATATATATCTTTTAGTATGTACTTAATAGATTTCATAAACGAATTTGAAATTTCGTAAGACAAATTTTTTTGTTTTTGATTATGTTAACAAGTAAATAAAAATTTTGTCTCATTTTATTGTTTTATTTTATTTTTAGTAAATTATAATTATTGTAAGTCAATTACGCCTTTATAGTTTGTTGTCAGTACTGCCACTCTTTATATTTTAAATTACCACTGATTTTTTTATAATGACTAGTGGTTATTTAATTACGAATAATATATGTGGTAGAGTTCTGTTGTGGTTGGTCAACTTAGATGCAGCACGAAAATGGACCGGATCGGTAGGCGAGATATCACGCTTTCGCAGTACACAGACGAGAAGTAATACCCTTCCACTGTTGCTTTTCGTTCAGTGAGTTCCGGTGGACCACTCCCCCTCCATCAGATATCCTATTCCTATGATGTGCCAATTAGGTGAACTAAGGTAGAGTGAAAATTAGGAGTTTTCAGCACGGGATGGTGTGGTCTTATACGGTCGGACAGAGAACCATAATTTATTGATAGCATGCCGACGGGCTGACCCACAGATACTGGTATTTTTGTATACATATTTGCTGCGCTCCGTAGAAAAGCTTGCAAATAAGCGCATTTAGGGCAAAACTGTCTGCAGTTAACGCTTCCGGTGCTGGTACAATATGTATTCAAAATCTGGATATGCAATGGCTGGTTTTACCAACGTCAGTAATTCGAAAACATTTTTTTTTTTTGGGTATTCCCGAATGTTAGGCATCATATAAAGTATAAAAATTTTCCTTTAATTTTCGTTCGCTAGATTGGATGAACTTCATTATTTTCTTTTTATTGCTAGCGCACAATGTAAACACAGTAGCGATCTCATCATTCTCCATTACAACAATAGTTACCATCTTAAAGGTTTTAGATGCTGCATGCATATCTTGATAATTTATAAGCGCAAGGTGTATGTGTGGTTTTAGACTGCATTTCCACTGAATCGATTCTATGTTCTTAATTTACTTTATTGATTATATATAACACTGATTATAATCGTAAAAAAGGAATGTTAGCCGGCCGTGACTTTAGAAATGGCAAAAGATTAATTTGAATATGCAGCAGATTCATCGCTATTATTGATCAATTCCACAGAAATTGACGACTCAACTCTGTGGAAACGCTACGTCATAATTTCGATATAAATTCACATTTTGTTTTGCTATATAGTTAACCGAACTCAATAGAATCTTTATTATAATAACTATATCCAGAAGACGTTCTGCCTTTATTTGCCTGACAGATATTATCAATGGTCGTAGCTCCGCCAGCATAGACACAAAAGGAATCATTCATCTTTTGTATCAATCGATGTCAATCTCGATCCCTTTCGACTCAGATTCTGGTCCCGTTACGGATTCTGTTTCCGGTTCCGCTTTCAAATCTGATTTCGCAACCCGTAATAGTTCCGATTTTAATGAAGCTTAGGGGAAATGTTAGTATCAAAATAAAATATACTTAAACTATATTACTCGAGGATTGTGTAGCTTTCTGAGTTAAAGAATTATTAAAATCGTTTTAGGAATATAAATACATAAATGAAGCTGGAGGTAAATGTTAGCAGCCAAATTTAGGTACGCAGGAATAGTATAGCTATCTATTAGTGAGAAAAGTTTTTTAGAATTGGTTCAGTAGCTCGGTTTAATAATAGGTACAAATATGCGGATAAAACCGGGAACAAATGCTATTTTTTTCCTACAGGAACATTTCCGTGCGTGCACAAAACGTATACCAATTTCACCGTAATCAGCTCAATAGTTTCATTACACAGGGAATGAACAAATAAATATTCATTTTTATATATTCGATTTCCTTCATTTTTTTGTATCGATTGATGTCAATTCCAATTTCGATCCTGACCACACTTAATCCGACCCCGACCCCAATCTCGTTGTCCATTTCGGTCCCGCTTCCGTTATCGATTCTCATCCTGTTCCGGTTCTCGATTCCGCTCACTGTACCTCTTCCAATTCCAGTTTCGTTACCAGTCACACTTCCGATTTGCACAAAACCGGGGGCAATAAATCGGTCCTTTGTAGTTGTTCCACTTTTCCTTATAATTTTCCAGGACCATAACGAACAATACAAAAAGAATTACGTATATCCATCGTTCGAATCATAGATTGAGTTTTTTTCAAAATATCCTTAGAAAAATCCCTTTAAATTTTTCTGAATTATAAATTTTTTCGAATTTTGTTTCTTGAATAACCTAATTTGTATTAGATATTATTACCTACAATTGAAAGAAAAATTAAATTTGCCAAATCGGTCCAGCTGTGATGTGACGCGATATTCTCAAGTGATGCGCTTACCAACGAACTGTCGTTCTTCGGCTGTCCGAGTGCGACTCTCCTTGCGCCGGCGTTCTTCTGAACGGTCCAGCGCACGCGAGCTGAAGATCCATCTAGTGATCTGCGAAGTGTTCACTTACGCTTCCGCTATTACTCTTTGTGGGATTTATCCCGCAACAGTCCGCGTTTTATTTGTTTTCCTATACGCGTTTGCGCATCGACCGCCCCCTTAATACCCTACGTTGACCATGGGCTGCGCTGCTTGCCCCATTTACAATTTTTAATTTAAATAAATTTCGAGTATAATGAAAAAACAACTATGGAAATTACCAAATACTTTAGAATTGAGAATAACTCATTTGGAAATTTGAGGACTCATTAATATAATAATTCTATGATGTAGCTAATATCAAAGTCCCGCGTATTATAGATTCGCTCGTCGATACGTCTTTCGACTTACTGAAGGATAGTGCATTCATAAGCAATAAGCGGGAAATTAATATACATGAAAATTTGCTGTAAAAGAAATTATTTGGACAATCACACAAAAGCTTTTTATTTAGGAATATCTAAATATATTATTTTGTTGTAGGTGGCTTACCCATCTGGTTAACACCCGCATCTCCGCCAGCATGGATATAGAATTAATTCCTTTATCTGATCCTGTTTCTACACTCATTTTTGACTCCAATTCTGTTCTCAATTTCAGTCCCGCTCCTGCTTTTAATTCTTATCCTGGTCCCCTTCTCGATTCTGCTTCCTGTCTCGCTTTCAATTCCGATTCCGCTATTAGTCACAATTCCCATTTGGACAATGCCGGGGACAAATGCCAGTATCAAAATATAAGCTACATTATGTATTTGGGGATAGTGTAATTTGTATAAGTTAAGAGATTATTAAAATCGTTTTAAGTATATAATTTTAAGTATATAAATTCATAGATGAAACCGGGGAAAAAGTTGGCAGCGTGTAGCTATCTATTAAAAATCGGTTCAGTAGCTCTGTTTAGCAGTACAAATGCGCCGATGAAATTAGAGACAAACGCTAGTCTTCTTTTTAAAAAAAAAAAAACTGCGGCGTGTGTGCTTACATATCACCAAAATTTCACCACAATCGGATTAGTAGAGGACAAACTTACATACATTCATTTTTATATATTTGAATTATTTAATTTTTTTGTATCGCTCGATATAAATCTCAATCCCGATCTGACTTTTAATTCCGTATAAAAAAATTAATGTATATCCATTGTTAGAAGCATGGGTTATAGTCAAGAGTCACAAAAAAAATAAGCGAATTCGGTCTACCCTTTCTCGAGTTTAGAACTTAGCAACACATATATTCATTTTTACTTACTCTCTAAAACTGAATTAGTAGAATTTTTACTAATTGAAGTAGCAATAGTAGAAACTACATCAAAATTAGTAATTTTTAGTTGAATCTACTACAGATTTACTAAGTTTGTAGGCGTTACTTTTCAATTAGTAATTTTTCACTAATTGAAAAAGTAATATGACCCAACTTCACTACTGAATTAGTAGTTCTGAATTAGTAGTAACTTGACAATTAGTAAAATAATCACTTTTATAATAGTAGAATTACACTTTTTAATTAGTAGAAAATTTACAATTTTAATTTGTAATCATTTCTACTAATTGAAAGAGTGGATAACCACTTATTGCTGGTTGTATACTTTGGACATCTTAAAATAGTAGCTATTGACTATTAATTAGTGGTTTTCCACTTATTCAGTTTTAGAGAGTATATAGATTACGGGCCTCTTCCACCACCTCCTTCTAAACCAACGTTTATCAGTCACTTTTAAAATAAAATCGCGTTCTTTGTCCACCTTTTAATGACCATTAGGACTAAAACCGTTAAAAGAACTTGGAACGCAGAATTAATTTTAAATTACTTTTTGTTTAGCGAGTTTAAAAGGGGATGGTGAAAGAGGCTCTAAGTGTTATTGGCAAGAAAATATATTGAAAAAAATTCTGGATAATATCTTAATCCTTCATGCAGTCCAGGGTGTTCACGGTTGCTTTCTACCATAGATATATACAACTCCGAGCATTAATATTAATAGGGACATTATTAAGCATGCGCGATAAGCATGTTTGCACTGTTACACCACAATGACCCATAGCAAGCAACTAACAGGCACTACCTCATGTAGCTCAATGGTTTGTGATGTTTACGGATCCGGTCTATTAATTTTACAAACATTCATCAAAGGAAATGGGATAGTACAGTGTGCCATTCTGTCCACAGACTGGCTTATTATTTAGTTGGGATTGTAAATAACAATTATAAGGACAGACATTTTAAATTGTTGCAGTGAATAGATAGCATCATCTTGTTTCTCATTATTTTTATTGAGTCTGCAACACTCACAGTAGAAGAATATTTATAATGCCGAGACTTTACAATGACCCATTAATGGCTAATGGCGTGATAGGCCATGATGGCCACCACTGTAAAAAATTCCACACAATGGCCAATATTTATTGGAGGGCAATTACAGCGGCTGCAATTTACTTATTTACATATAAATATTCGACTACAAGTATTGAATGTATACAACTTAAGGGCGTACATGGGAGCAAGCTTTTATAGAGCTCTGGTACCACTGGTGGTTCCTTGTTCCGACTGTAAGTGAATATTCTATAGATATGCATATCAAGATATAGCGTTGATACAGAGATAGGCAAGGCGGCGTTGATGACGCTTAACGATCATTTACATACAATATTCTTATTTTATTCTTTAATTCCATATATCTGCGCTATGTTTGGCGAGTAAGCTAATTGTGCATGGTTGTACAAGCATTTTACATTGATGCTTGTGTTCATATGCAAATACTAGAGAGCCATAAAAGCTTGCTTTCTTTATACTCTAAAGTTTAATTATAATAATATCTATTATTTTGGTATAACATTTCTAAAAAAATCAAAAAATAAACCTAAATATGGATGATAATACTCTGTATATGCCATCAACTGTAGAATGTTCTACTGCCTTATCTGCTCTATGGAATGCTTGTTGGACACTAATGTTCCAAAGTGAATCAATATGAGTCGTAGAAAGATAGGGAATTAAAACCTCGTTAACATTTAACAAGTCTGACATAAAATAACTTGAAGTAAAAATTTGATAAGAAGAAATAAATGAGTTCTTGTGGGACACATTGTTGGAATGAAGTTCCTTTCATTCTATTTCACATTCTACATATAGGCGCAATGAAATAAATTAACGACATTAGAGTAATTAAATGAAAAATAGAAAAAAGAAAGTTGAAGGAATGGTAATAGAATAGTAATTAACATTTTTTTTAAAGTTATGAAAATCAACATTTGATTATTATTATTACTAAAAAAAATGCAACAATAGAAAGTTAACATTGTGAGGTGTTTCCAAGAGCTCTATCTCAACTAGAGCCTATCTCATTCATCAAACATCTCGAGCAAAACATACAATAGGAAACTTTGTTTCAAAAAATAGTATGAGAATTACTATTTGATTATTTTAAATCAAATGTGTACTTCAAATATATGGTTAATTATTTTGTTTTAATTCAAATGAACATTGTGACTAATATAACTGTTTATTAAGTTTATAAACTAATCTGACTTGGATGCAATAACAATACAATGAATAATATAATTTCATTGCAGTTGCATAGCGGATTGCACTTTTGCTGAATGTTATTTGAGACGCTGGACAACCATATGCAGTCTCTGTAACACATTGTCCATCATAAATGCATCTAAGCGGTCTTGGTGGGTGCATAACAGATAAGAGGCTGCATAGAAGGATAGCGACACTAGGTCGTCAGGCATATTATGTTTTGTTTTGAACTGAGCCCGTACCGCACGCTCTAGCCGCTCGCTGTTAAACATGTCATAAACAAACAACGGCCAGGGCGTCAACACGGCGTCGAGTCGGCGCGCGTGATGCTGGTACCGAGTAGAGTCCTGGTTGGCAAATCGCACACCGGACAGTGGGTTAGACACCAATACATCCGGCAGTACGACCACATTCATCATTCTTATGGTCTTTTGTTCTTCGAGCAACGATCGCGCTTGTATGGGCTTAGTTAATCGGAAACGGCGACATGTTAGTACTCTTAAGTCGAAGTTCCTGAAGTCTTGACCCTGTTTCAACGGCAAGCACACTTCACACAACACACCATAGTTGGAGACACGCTCAGGTGGGTTACCGTAAGGGTATACCAAGCCAAAAAGTCGGTCTCTGTGTATTGAGGCCAATACTTCGAGATGGGGCGCGCGTAAGCCCATCTTAACAACTGTCTTGCCGAGGAATGTGACGTGTTGGTGTATCACACACGGGATTTTCCCTGTCCATCCCGCCTCCGGTATGATGCGCCGCTCCTCTGCATTCAATTGCGACGTCGACAGGTACGAGCTTGCTGTAGCAAGATTGATACTATAATCATCATCATAAATGGACCAAGGATTATCCGGATCCGCAAATTCTACAAGCACATTAAAATTTTCATTTATTTCTAACACTCCATTTAAGACTACTCCCATATCCCGGTACTCTAAATAGTCTTGATAATCCATGTACTCCATTTATTTACTTAGATTTAGTGGAATTTAAAATGTTCTTTTGCCTTCACCTGTCACAGCGTAAATTTTTCTTTTAAACGAATTAGGGGCTTCTATTAATTTCACAATAAAACCATTTAAATGATTTAAACTTTTACAAATGGAAAAACGCAATCTAATTATCAGGCACGAGAACGCTCTGTAAATTAAGTATTCACGTAATACAACGCCGACTTAAATTGTACAAATAAATTATACATTAAATGCATGAGCAATAACGACAATCACAATAACAACAACAATACACAGAGCAATATTATACTAGAGTATAAATAATAACCACAGATCAGATAGAATATTAAACGAACAAAACCAATTTTCATTTATACACATTTGCATTACATAAAGTGTCTAATATGCACTAATTTAGTTGTTGAACACGTTATTTAGAATATAATAAATGAAGAAAAAATCAACCTGGTCCTTAAGTACAGGCGAAGTTTTTTATGCGGAGATAATGAGCACCATATATATATTCTGTTATAGATATATACCAAATGTAAAATTAAACATGTATGTTTGGGTTAGGAACGTATTAATTTTTTTTTAAAAGGTCTTCAAAAAATTGGATGTAGCTTTAGGACGGGAAGATGTGCGTTTGGTACGCGCGTGCGCCGACGACAAGCGTACATGTCTCGCTCCAAAAATCTATGTGACTGTGACGCACGAGCGCAGCAGCAGCACTGTAGTCGGGTGGTCGACGACAGTGTTACGCGTTTTAAACTTAACTCCTCTAATGTTCTTACTCTCACCAGCCTCTTTTGTCGTTATTCTGACATTCCAGTCATATCATGTTCTGAGGATGAAACTAATAATCAAAAAATGAGCAAGTAAAAGACACGCCGAACTAACTCAAAGTTAGATAAACTGGTCTTCCCCTGTGTTAGCGCCGCTCCCAACTTTTCTAATATAGGCTATTCCAGTGAACCTTCAAGCATTTTACATTCTCCTGCTTCTCTGTATAAATAAAAATCCTCAATCATGGAATAGGCGTCCAGACATGAAAGAAGTTCATTTGTCGTCCATTATCAGAGGATCGAATCTTCAATGTGCTTCACTCGGTTTTCTTTAGACAAATTTTACGATTTGGGATTGAATTGCGCTTTCTTTATTAAAAATTTACGACTGTTAAGGCATTTATCACTAATACACTCCTTAGACTCAAGGGTTAAAGTCCTTCATTCTCTGATTTAATATCACTCGCCTTGTCTCAGTACGAGGTGTTCCTTTTAACTAGTCACCAAAGTAGATTTGCGGTTGTAGTTTAGTTCTGGAGGGTCACAGTATAATATTAAAAGTTGTTTAAAATATGTTGATGCATTATTGTTATTTGGAAGCCGTTATAATTAAACCTTATAATTACTTTGAATGAACAGGCTTTACGGCAAAGTATATATTACTCATTCACAATGCGCTGCTGGTCGAAGTATTCACTTACCAGAAAATACAGTATAACATTTTACTTATCTTTAACATTATTCTTGTCATATAAACAGACTGTCCCCTTTTGATGCTTACTTAATAAACACCGCGGCTCCGCTGTGTTTATTACAAGTCATAATACTTTCTCCAAGTTTGAATCCCTGCCCATTGTGATACAGTCTCCTACTTTTGGCCGTAAAGGTTGAATTTATCATTTTTGCGTCCTATATTGTCTTTCCATCACATCATATTCGAAATGAGTTAGAAAATATGCTCTCCTTACTTGTGTGATCTTATGTCATACTTGATGAATTTAGTTGTAATCATAATCTTTGGTTGATATGGTGAAGAAACTTGGTCTTTCCATTCTGAAGAATAGTGCCTCAACGCATCGAGTTAGATCTGTAATTTCTGTATTCGTGGCCGGGATACAATTTCGGACTAAATTTTAAATATCTACGGTTTTTCTCGATTTTTATTTACAATCCTTGAATACACATTATACATTAACAATTTTAAGTGAAAGGTTGAAAGACATCCCGTCTCACTCCAGGAAGTCCAAACGCTAGTGAAATCACTTAACCAGAAAGGCACGGGCCCTCGATGGTATTAGTAACAAAGCAATCAAATGCTTTTCTATACCGTTGTTAAAGCTTACTGGTCGCGATTTTTAACGCGTGTATAAAATTCTATTTTCCTCCTGCCTGGAAGGTGGAGGCGGAGGTTATAGGCATCCACAAGCCAGGGAAACCACACGGCTTCCCTTATAGCTGCCAGACCGATCAGCCTCCTGAGCGGTCTGGGCAAACGGAAAAATTCTCAAACTCGCCTTAGCGATCTCCTTAGGAAAGGCCTTATCATAGATGAACAGTTCGGCTTTGCCCAGCCATTCTTGTCTCAACAGCAAGTCCTCCGCTTAGTAGAGTATGTCTCGGAGGGCTGAAACCGAACGTAGCACTGTAGCTGTGTTCTTTGACGTAGCCAAGGCCTGCGATAGGGTATGGCACGCAGGTCTGATTTATAAGTTATATTCTCTCCAAAGCAACCAGATCGCCTCATAATCACTATTCAAAATTATTTAGCAAACAGACATTTCACATTTCAGGCATGAGCGCACCACTCGAACAAGACGTGTCAGAGCAGGAGTTCCCTGGCGGCTCCACCCTCTCCTCTGCTGTATTCCCGCACACAAACGATGTACCCGCGACCGTCGTCGTCTGGCGTCCAACTCCGCGTTATTCGCGGACGATACCGCGCTCTTTACATAGGAATAGGAGCACCCGATTCACCCTCCTCCCCCTCCGAGG
>BGZK01002259.1:0-68782 GCA_005406025.1 Eumeta japonica | reverse complement strand
TCGGAATCTACTTAAATCCAGACCGGGTTCCGAATTAAAAACGGGACCAAGAACGGAATCAAGATTGACAAATTAATATCGAGAACAGGATCGGGATAGAATTAGACAAAAGGGTAGTGATGAGGGCTATGTTTAAGATCGTAATCAATGGATACATAAGATGAAGGAATTCATCTTGTGTATAGAAAGTTCTAAGAAAATTGTCAATAACAAAAACACCATGAGAATCATTAACTTATAGAATTTAGAATTATATTATCCGACAACTGTATTTTATTGTTTATATGTTATAGCGGCACTTGAAACAGATAATAGTTCCAAAGGAGTAGCTATTAGGGGAATCAAATTCAAGGAGTCGACATAATTGCATACCGAGATATATAATCATAATCAATGCCATCATACAAATAGAACGTCTTCATTTTTTTCCGATACACTTTAGTTATTACCGAAGTCTATATAGGTCAATCAAATGCCTATTTTTGTGTCCCAATGCAACATAAATGCAGTATAAAAAAAATATCGTATAAATAGTCATAGAATTTACATAGTCTTCTCATGGCGAATGAAGTTGTGAGTCGAATTGGGTCAAAGTGGTGGTCGTGGGCATTTCCGGAGCAGGAGGCACTCCGTCGTAAGGAGTTAACACGTTGCGGACTTCCGTTTTGACGATGTTGGCGATTTCGCTTCTTAACAATGTAAATCCTAAATGCAGTTTCAGGTTTACCATTCCGTCCCTAAACAATAGATGTATGCAGTTTTGGTCTATTATTCTTAAAGAGAAGTGTTCGTTTAATTTAAATATTTTGGGCCTTATTGCGAAAGGCTTAAAGGATCTTTTGCTTTGCGTTTCGTTCTGTCTCCTACAATTATCTAACACAACAGCTGCCATTCTTTCGTCTACTTCGGGACGAGCACATTCCATCTTCAGGGATTCCGGGGTGGCTTGCAGTATTTTCATAATGCAATCTTCGGTGCACTTCTCGTCGACCATTTCGAGCTGCAACTGCGGCGGCTGATTGAGGCTGTGCCAGAACCATCTGCCAGGCGGTCCTATCGTACGATCGTAAACGATCCCTTCGGCTTGATTATATTTTAATCTGTAATTAATGAATGTTTTTCACTAAAATAACAATTGGAGAATTAAATGTACGCAAAACTCAATATTTGGGTGTCACAACTTTTTATAAAATTTACTCCACGTTATAGCTTAAAGTCGTATGAATATTTTCGTGTATTAAACTTTAGAACATTTTCAGAATTCAGTGGGACTAATTTTATGAATGCTGTGGAACAGAAAGTAGAATAAACTGTAGGTTACACAATTTATTGCAATATGTGTTTTTGGTTGGTACGGCCTACAAGTGGCGATAGACTGAAGCAGCGAGTATTTTCCTACAACTGGTAACAATTGATACTAAACTCACGGAATCAGTCCAGCAGATACCAGACTCCTACAATTTTCATAATGTTGCTCGTCACCGAAATCAGATGTTACATTTAATTTGCGACTGACTTAAGGAGATTTCTTAAGTGATTTTTTTTTGGTTAAAATATTTAATTGGATACTAATGTACAAAACTAGAAAAGGGTAAGTAAATAGTTTCGCAAATTTGTTTTAAGATCCTTATAAAATTCGTGATTATGCATTTTACGAAATTGCTCAGACCGAATAATATAAGTGTATAAAATATATTCAAGTGTTTAATATTTATTTTCCTACATGGTGCACTAAAATGGAACGATTAGTTTTTTGTGAATAAAAAATCGAGTATAAACAATATATGATTACTATATGACAATATAACCATTGGAATAAAAGGACATAATTGTGATCGCTAACGTTGTTTTTTCAATTTTCTACTTTCAGCTTATTTCCCATTCGATCAAAAATAAGGAAAAAGATTGCCGGAAAAAACATCTCAGAAGCGGGATTATAGGAAAAAAATCTTATGCATTTCTCCTTAGACACGATTAGAGTCCATAGACACGAGGGTATAAACGAAACGTGTGCCTCTACTCCCGCATTTGCTTTCTGTCTATTCTTGTACCCACACTCATAGTGATTAAGTAGTAAAGAAGGTTTACAAAAAGTTTCTTTTAAACAGTCATAGATCTAGATCAAGAAATGATGTGATGTGGGCATGCTAAAAGTCAACTGGAACTTGTTAAGTGAAGAGGAATTAATTTTCGTTCCCAGTAGTTAGAAATTCGGATCGTTTTCCTTTTGTTCAAATCGTAGTATTTAATGGTAAACACTGCAAGTAAGATGACTGTTTTATAAAAATTAATATACTTTTCTTGCTCCTCGTGCAGTTATTGCAATAGTTTATGTTAATTAATGGCACACACAACGACTAAAGTCAAACCATTTTATGTGAAATGAGCTACGGAACTCTCTAAGAGTACTTAATCCACGAGTTTTACGTTACGAATCATCACGAATAGCATGGACATCATTAAAATATACATAAGCTCTTGGAGGAGCGAAACAAGTTGATTTCAAATCTACTTTATCTTTGCGCAATTAAAGTAAATGGAAAACGTCCCCGATTCCGTTTAAAATTTAAGATTCATTACGAACATTATCTCGGCCCTCGTCATAAAGATCAACTTCGATGCCAATAACAAGCTCGGCGATGCCATTACGGATACTCGTCCAATTGATGCGTTTCTTAATTAAGATTTATATTTAGTGAATTCCCTTAGGGCATAAACGCTCTCCCCTCTCAAATTCATGTTCAATTAAATAAGTGAAATGATACAGCTGATACCTATAATGTCAGACTTTACGTGAATTTGTGTTTTAACAGCAAAAGCAATCTTCCACAAATATTCAAAACTTGTTGAACATATCAACAAGATCATTCGATAAGATCTCTTGTATCAAAGTTACTATAATATACTATTGCGTGATGAGAATGATTTCTTATTTGAAACTGTTACAATAAATTTAAAAACGATTTTTATATATAAATTTGTATACGTATGTAGATAACGAAAACGTTTTTTTTTTAGTCTGGACATCACTTAAAAACTATTGAAAATATTGGTACAGGACTTTGACCATTCGACGCAGAACCGTCCGTAGACGGTTTTAGGCTATTCATAATACAAAATATGTAAAAGTATGTTTGTATGGATGTTTGGATATAATAAAATGAAACTAAACATTCGAGTCGGAATAGTTTGTAGATGGATATAGGCTTTTTATAATATGAATGTAAAATATGTCCGTTTGAATGTTCGCCACGTCCTAACGGATGGTTCCGCAAGTTTAATTACGTACATAGATATTTAATCCATTAAGAGTTTTGAAGTGATCCTATACGTATTTCTTTGTGAGTTACGGAACTCTAAAATATACAAATGCTAGAAAAGAAGATAATTTGTTATCACTAACATCAATGTTCAAGGTGGAATGAAAGACTGTGTCGAAACCCGTGTTGAAATTAAGAGCGAGACTGGGACCGGACCCGACAAAACGTTCAAAATCGACATCGAGAATTGGATTAAAATCGGGATGAGCATTGACAGCAAGGTCGGCCGATAAAAATGACAAAGAAATACATGCTACATCCACAGGAGTAAAACGGTAGTAGACATATAAGGTCGGGGAACAAGTTTTCCGTATTTTATATACAAATTCAAGAAAAGTTTTCATCATATTTTATAAGCATTTAACTATAATACTTGCAATTTTGTCCAACAACTGGTTGCCATTTTGTAGATAGTAACATAATCCTATTGTTGTAGAAACTTTAATTATTCATTAACAAATATTTCGATTTCATCCCGGTATCATTCGATGTACTCCTGGCAGAATGAGGTGAGCCCAGTCGAGAACTTTAGCTAATGTCATCGGTGTGTTGGATATATTAAGCCATTGCTATTTAGCCTCGAAAGTTGTGCAGCATTTTCATTATAACAATAATAAGAAAAATCAATACAGAAATGAAATCCGTAGAAAATATGAATAACACGGAAGAGCTTAGAAATAATTTTGTAACTACGCATCTACGTGCATTTTGTGTGGTTAAGGGACACACACGTTCCACACGTTCGACTTTGTGATCGCTGAGATTGCTTGATTTGATAAAATAGTTGAAGAGCACATTGATGTTAGGTAATTACGGTTCCGTATCGATTTCATAAAACTTTCTATGGAGTGATTTGCTAAATTGTCGTTAAAATTTGCGTAATTGACTCTTTCTATCACGTAATTTGTTCAGTAAATTTTGGAATTTTCTTATTGTTTGTCTGTGGGGATTAAAAGGTAATGTAAAATATATATCATAAACTTTAGCCAACTTATACAGGCGAAATAATATATGATAAAATATAAGACGTTAGGTCGAAGGTTTAATATTTTTATGTCTAGAGGATTTTAATAATGTTCGAGAAAAAATTGGCGTGTAGGTTAACTAATAATGAGTGATCAATGTCACGCACGAACGTCCGCAACATGGAGATCTTATCACATTATTAATATGAAAGGCGATCTTTGCTTGGAGATCCCAATGTCTTATTGGTTGGAAGAAAACTGAAAGAAAATATGTTTCAATAGCATTGATTTACACGAGAATAATTTTCCAGTAATACGAGCTTCTGTGCTGTGTGCGGTCGATGTAAGGAATTGGTATAGTGCCCTAGCCCAAGAGTTACAACTGTACTGCATGTGCGGCCCTCACCAGTGTTTGATGATAAGGGCAAGACAAGTAGTAGGGAGAGGAGCCAAAGCGTCCCAGAAAATGAAAAGCAAAGTCAAAAGTTCTTTGATGCCCCGAAGCCTGTGTGGACGGTCAAACAGGCAAAAAGTTAATACGTCAATTATTGTTTACTTGAAATATATATTTGGGTATTAATGAACTTTTTTAATTTTAATAAATGATAGATAAATATTTGTTGTAGATATATTAAAAATGGTTTTCAACCGAGTTGCAAAGAACTCCATTGATTACAGTCGAAACAATCGAATAATTTTCACGTTTATAAAAGACGCTATGACGCATCTAATGAGGCCGAGGTCGGACGCGTTTTCGCCTCAAATTCTTGTACGTCCCCTTCCTGGTGCTTCCGGCTGAGGATTGTTTCAATAGACTCGGGACCCGATGTACCAGCATGCCAGCATCTCCCGATGCTCCAAGACAGCCCTTCGTGCTGCTGTGCCTGCTGAGTGTGGTTTGCTGTGCGTTTATCGCCCACAGGCCCCGGTCGCACCAGCTGCCGAGACCTATCACCACGGCACGGCGAGGCCGGCCTGGAGAACTTGACGCGTTCGTCTACGTGCTCAGCCGAGGGCGGAGGCGTCCGCATCGAGCACTCGCTCACCGCCCTCGCAGCCACATCGTAGAACATACCCGTATTCGTCGTACAACACTGCGCCCTCCAGGGTGATATATCGTCCACAAAGCAGATGAAGGAGGCACATTACCGTCCGAAAGTCATAAAATCGGGTGTGGTGAGTGCAGCACGAGGCGCGCCGAGCGCGCGCACGCCCTCGCCCGCCCTGCGCGCGCCGCGGGCGCTGGTTACGCGCCGGGCGCTGCCGCGCAGCCCGCCGGTGACAGACCGCCGATCCGTATGGGAGTTGAACTCGCCCACGCCCAGGAGCGCGGTGGACGACCTGACCATTGAGTGGCTCGTGTGAAGGAGTGACGTCGCATAGCATTATTTGCACTAAGTAACATCATTTAGCTTGTAGCGACTGTGTATTAAAACAAATTACTAAAACTGTTATTAGTCTCACTCCTTAGAATAAAGATTGCGTTTCAAACCTTCATTTATTAATATCATCGAGAGTTCGTTGTTTGTTGGCATCGAGAATAGCCAAATCGTGATATGCCAATCTCACGGTTATCGCAGTTTCAACGGTTACAGCAGATCGTGCAGAATATTTGGAAGCGGTTCCGGTCCTAATATTCGCACATGATGCAACACCGTTATAAATGGACGAACTTAGCGGAATCTCCTCAAGTTGAGATTTAGTCCTAATAGAGCAGGGCAACATCCTTCCCCTCCAATGGCAAAAACGACACAACAGTACAAACTTGTTTCAAGGACTTCATTTATTAACTTGTTTTTTACAATTTTTTGTGTCCGGTGTCCGCTATAGTAACACATATTATATGAAATTTTTAGTTGACGACCTAATAAATTTAACGGCTCGAAGCCAGTTTTTAAATTTAACGCTAGAAAGATGGACATACAGACGGACGGGCTTATGAATAAGGTCCCGTTGGCATCAGCACAGCACCTAAAAATGGACGAATTCAAAAAAATTGTGTTACATTACCTCACATTCCCGTGGTGATCGTACACGACACAGTTTGCGCTGAAGTCGACAACGGCCAGCACGGCCACGGGGCGGTCGCGCCCCCTCTCGTCTTTACCCGTACTAAAAACTTCATACCTCTCGATCACGTTGTTTTCTAAAGAATCGGAAACTAATATTTTGAAATCTTTATATATATTATATAAATAAGATCGACGTACCTCTTTACAATGAAAAGTAAAGTTCAGTGTTCAGTGCTATGTGAGTTCTCAAGGCTGTGTTGTATTTATCGTCCGAGAGCTCTATTTCGATGGGATTCGTATGTTACAGTCGAAGTTTAGTGGTTCGTACAAAAATGCAAATGTAACTGAATCTTGTGTATTTGTTTTTTATTTGTGAATGCGTAATGTCAAGTTGCAAACACTTTTCTGCTGTGACATACCCTCCCCAATTTTTCCATTTTTTTTTTTAGATTGAAGGATTTTTACCTATACCCTTTCATACCACCCCTACTACCCTATTGATAAGCGAAAACATTGTCCGTCAATTCTTCCGCGACAAACCTGGTTTCTTTTGCTTCATAAGTAATGCTTTTTTTAACCACTGAGCGATCACCACACCTCTCCAAACATAATAATTATATAATAATGACAATAAATAGTAAAGCTTTATTTATCTGCACGTTTAATAATAAAGTATTAAACAAAAACTTAAAAATACTAAGTATAATGTATTTGTCACAGTTGTGTAGCCTTAAACCATCAAACCTTCCATCCGAAACCATTCTTTGCGTCTTGTGGCAACTTTCATTTATCCATCTTCTGATGAATTCTTAATTTCGTCCGCGCATCTTTTTATTTCTCTACTTACTCTTTTTTTACTTATTGGACCTTTCCACTTTGTTCTTCGTTGTGCTCATTGTTTGTCTTGGTATCTGGCTAAGTATCCTGCCTAATTCCATTTTTATCTCAGACTATAATTGAGTACCTCAGTTACTTTGGTTTTCTTGCTCATGTTTTTTTTGTCTTCAGCATGAAGGAAGCAAATTCAAATAAATTTTACTGCTTCTATGTATAAAACATAAAGCAACAAAATATGTGAACCCTTTGAGTCTGCATGTCTGTCTTTCTGTCCAGGGTATCTTCGGAACAGCTAAATAGATCATGATACAAATTTAACTGGAAGGTAGAAGAGTTTACTGGACTACATCTTATTGCGATATTTTTAAAATTTCTGCGCGAAAAAACCTTCAAAAGTGGAATTGAATATTTTTTGGAATTGAATCAAAAGTAGAACCGCAATCGAGATCGGGAGCAAAATCAGAATCCCGATTATATCGAGACGCAATCGCGGACGAGGAGCGGGACTGAGACGTGACGGACACAGCTCCAGCATTCGCTACAAAAGAAGGGTCGAAAATTGCTCTAAGGACGGGATTAATATCTTAAGTAGGAGAAGGATGTTTTATTTTTTTGTGTGTTATGTCTATTAGGGTTTGTCCCGGATTTAATCATGTATTTGTATTTTTGAACCGCACTATTGCACCAATTTTAAAAATCCATTTACACAGAAAGCTACACTATCCTCAAGTAATATTTGGTATATATTCCCTTGAAATTGGAACTGTGATTGGTAATGCAATCGGAATTGAAAGCAGGACGGAGCGCAGAATCGAGAACGAGGCCAGTATCAGAATCGAAAGCGAGACCAGAACCGAAATTGAGTATGGGACTAGGGGTGAAAACGACTGTGGGGACGGTATTATAATTAAAATTGGCACTAGGATCGGAATCGAAAACGAGACCGAGAATTAAATTAACATCGATCTATACAAAATAAAAAGAAATCATTCTACGTCCATGCTAGCGGAGCTGCGGGCATTAACTATACGGGCAAGTCACCTACAAGAATATGTAGAACACTTAGTTTTAAGAATGGATCTGTACAAAATTTACCTTTGTCGTTGTAATAAATGAGAGCAATGTTGCCATTTCGATAGAACCAGCAAGCTCCACTTGACTCGTCCGCTTTGGCCAATAGTTGTCCAGTCTCATAATACAGCGGCATTTTTTCAGTATTAATTTTAAACCAGTCGTATTCCGGCTTGGACCACACAGTTCGATACTGAACAATCTACAAGTAAATGTAATATTCTGAATTACCTTCTTTTAGTAATCTAACTATATATGCAATTTTTTTTGGGTTACCCTGTTCGATTGCGGTAAACTACTTAAATCGTATTTTTCAAATTCATAATTCTGTATGTGCATTTTGAGGTAATTGTGAGAATACACGCAGCGTACAATAAAAAAAATAATAGGTTGAAAATAGCCCTTAACATCTGACAAGTTCGATCTTTAGTATTGGTCACTTTACACCATAACAACACATGATAATCTAAACATTAATATTTCAAGTTCTTGAGTAATTTTACATATTCCACGGTTCGCGTTTCACACATTTTTCCAGCGCTATCAGAATCCAAAAAGGACAAAAGTTTGTGCAAGTCTAATATCACACAGATTCTTAAGCCCTTTTTCAAGCTTCGGCATTATACCTGAGTGAACGAAATTATGTTTTTTAACTTCCCGTTCGATCGGAATTGAACAATGTACTTGAAAGATATCATACATGAAAAATGAATATTTATATTTTTTTTTTACTAAATTTAGGTTTTTGATCTTGGAGAGCTCAAAACATATAACACGTATATTTCTGAGACTGGGGAGCTCAAAAAATATAATAATTTACTGCTATTTATGTTTTTAATAATTTTAATGTCTGAAGTTTCAAAAAGTTTCAGCTATAATCTGTAGGGTCAAACGTCTTTCTAATTTTTGAACTCAAATAGCTCAAAATTAGCGATGACCTGCAACGTCAACAATTTAAAAAAAATTACACCTGGTTCTATACCCCAACAATATAGCCCAAAATTCAAATTTAATTAAAAAAATATACTAACTATATATATATTTTATAACTATCAAAGAAATCAAAACTTATAGATTGACTCAGAAGCATGAAATCTGGGAAGAAGCAAGGTTTCACAGCACATATAAAAAAAAAAAACACATTTTTTGATTTGCTACCATAAAAATTTAAGATATACAAAATTTCGGATATTCTAAAATTACTGCTTTGAATACTCTGAAGTCGACATCTTGCCAGAATTTATATCGAAAACAGGACAAGACATGGAGACTCTTGACAGATGAAATATTTACATACATTGACAGACCGACACGGCTCGAAGTTACATTATGAGTATTGTGTTTAAGTTTGATATGGATCATTACAATACTCAAAACATTCTTATTTTTATAACAATAATTGTGCGGGGCGATGTAATATGTATATGTTGAACAGAGACACCTGTGCACCGAACGGTTCGAATTTTCTCGTAGAGTGTAGATGCCAAATAAGACATTTGTTTTGCTACTATATGATGGTAAGGCGAAGGAGAGCTCACAAATTTTACTATTTATTAAAAAATAATAAAAAATAGATAAATCGAAAACGAGCCGTACATTTTGTCTTTCGTATTTTTTTTGTGATCTTCCCTTGTGACAGGGAAGGAGGACAAAACCCTTTATGGGCAAACCATACGTCCTGACGCGGAGTGTGTCCGATTCGCATGGATTAAAAACCCCCTGAAACGCTACATCAGGTCTATCGGTAGCCGACTTTAATAGTTTAGGGATAAGATGTCATGGAGAGTTTCTGCTCGGGCTGAAAACTTTGAAAAGTGCTTCGGCAGGGGAAGCGCTCCGGTTAAATGACCACTTAAAGTCGTAATAATGTGAATGGATACCTACTCCTTCTCTCAGAGCATATTATTGGATTCAATGAGCCTTTCGACGTCCATAGTAAGGCATCCGGCAAATCTAATAGGATATTCCGTGATCTTTTGAGAAAGCGATGGGCAGGCAGTAAGCGACGGCTGAAGATTTTAAAAGATCGGGGTGGTTTGATGCTATGTCGGAGAACCGCCTGTCCCAACATCTTTATTTATTATTAGTTTCTGTGGAGTACTAAGTTCCTGACGTACCATTGGGTGTCAGTCACTCTTCCGCAAAATGGATTTCGTATTTTTCTAAGTACATTCGGCGGAATGAAGAAAAACTAGACTCGAACAATTTGGCGATAGCGCCGCTATATGTCTAAAAATTCAAGAAAGTGCGTCTAGATGCTGTGAAACTACGTGTTATTGCAAGCACCACGCTGCCCCGCACCATCGCTCTTTTTATCTATCTCTCTTGAACATGTAAAATACATATTACAGTAATTTTAAGATCAGAAAATTCAATATATGAACGTGTGTTTTAAATAAAGGAAATTGAGTTAATTATTTTGTAAATATTTCGTCGCGAACAATAATACTTAAATAAATCAATTTCCATAATAACCTTCTGCATTATCGACTGCTTTGGCAGTACAGTTACTCTCTTCTCGATGAACTCAACATTAGACAGAGCATAGTTAAGAAACGCAGGAGTGCCACTTTTTTTGTTGGCCTGAAATGATACATATTTGTTGTTTATACGAATTAATGTAACAGTAACATTACGTAATTGTAAATACTCCATCTACATTTGGAACATTCTCATTACGATAAAGAACAATTGCTTGATATTTGATGAACAATTCTTGAGTTTTTGCCATTTCATAAGTTTGATTTTTGTTTAATTAGCGAAATTTAACTTATTTACCATTGAATTTCGACTAAATTTCACATTGTTAAACTGAAAACCAATATGCAATATTTTAAAGTACGATTCCATTCTGAAACCGACCCTTTTATTTGAAACCAAGATCGTTTTACAGCTGTAAAACTATTGTTATAACATCGATATCTTAGATTTATCTTAAATAATTACGAATGACAAAGAAAAAATACTGATAATGAGAGTAAAGACATCAGATTGGAACTTGCCTTATTATTGTCTGTTATAACTACTGTTGAGCTCATCGCGGGTTCTTCAAGTGTAACATCCTTTACTTTGTATAGTGTTTTAAAGTAAAGCGGCCTTTTGGTTAGTATTCTAACTCTATTTTTCGGTTCGTACGGAACAATTCGGTTGCCTAATATCATTTCACTAGCAGGACGGCATTTTAAAAAAGCAGTCTCGTTCGTATATGACTGAGCAAACGGCATTTTTTTATCCCTGTTACCCTTTCGTATTTTTTTATCTCCTTTCTTCTTTTCTTCTGTATTTAGTTTATCCAAATCTTCGTTATCACCTATCGACTTTTTACCCTCGAGCTCCTTTTGATTTTTCTGATCCTCGTTACTATTTTTATCTCCTCTCGATTTGTTAGTCCTCCCTTGGTTCTTTTTACATCTCTTTTTAACCTTATTCTGTTTATCGTCCTTTTTTTTGTCTAAACATGTTTTACGTCTTCTATCTTTCTTATTATTCAGTTCGTTGACGGAACTACCGAAGCTGACTGGTTTGACGGGAGATGGAAACAGTATTTCAATATCCACTTCACGCATCTGTTGGTGGCTGTTCAAGTCAATACATTGTTTCTAACAGAGCTCCCTATTCGTCGTACATTTTCCCGCAAAAAGACTCCCTAACAGATGGCGAAACTTCTGCAACCACATATTTAATTTCTCAGCGTTGTATTCTTCCCAGGTTTCTTTTTTCAAAGCGCAAAAATTTTCAATCAGGTATCGGCACTTAGGGCACTCTGTATTACATGCATTGCGTTTGCAATGATCACATGGACCGATTCTTTCCTGCTTCCTCAGAGAAGACAGCTGTTCTAGAAATTTGTACACGCTCTCCAGCAGGTATTTACATCGAAAATATTTGTTTTTCCCCATTCATGTGAACCTGAAGAAGAGTAAAATAAAATATAAAGACTATATAATCTATATTTGCACGATCTTATTTTGGGTATGAAAATTTTTCTTTCGCGAAATTTAACGATTTTGTTTCATGTCAGTTTTTAAACCGCTTAAGGTACCGTTGCATCCCCCCACGTATAATTTCGGTTGAGGGGTTTAGCCTAGGTCTTTTCAGGACAGTAGTGTTGTTAATGGCTGTTGTCAACATTCGGAACTAACAGTTTGAAATCTCTCCGGAGCAAATGGTTTAATGTGTTTCGAATTAAACCACATTATTCGATTCGCCATGGTTCAAGATTCGGATTTCAAAGTAATATGCTAATCACACGACCACAGATTCTTTGCTGAATGTAACCAGTTTGTTGCAGTATGTCAAATATTCATAATTCGGTCTTCAAAATTAAAATTTAATATCCACGATCCTTCTGAAAGGATACATTAATGATTAAATCAGTCACTAAAACATATAATTTGTTAATTTTCATTATTTTATTATCAGTTCTGAAATACGGTGTTGTGGTGAGGGTAAGTCATTTCACAATAAGCTAATACTCATAAGTTGTCTTACTTGTTTTGAATTGCTATTGTTCATTTTGTGGATAGAAACCTAATACACGTAAAAGTGTAGAGAATCGTTTAGGCAGTAGTACTATTTTGCTTTATTTTCTATGTATAAATAATTTTAGATTGTTTTTACAGATTTATGAAATTTTCATTTGAATTGCTGTACATATCAGAGGTTGAATAGTTATTCATGTTTAATACTATACCTAGATCACAAAAGAACTTGTCTTTATAACAGTCTTCTTTTTGAAAAGCTGCTGAACCACAAGTTTCTCCATTCTCAGCATTGAGTTTCTTCTTCTGCATTAAAATTAAAACTAGTTAGTAGTTTTAAATAACTATAACAAATTATGCGGAATTTCGTAGATATAAAATCCCTTTAGGTCCAACCGAATACACAATTTAGAACTTAACTTTACCTTCGAAAATCGGAAAAAATCGCTTATATATTAAGACAACCATTAATTGTTAGAGGGTGTTTTATGTACAACGTCTCAATACGGGACGCCAAAATTAGAGAGAAAGAAGAGATACCAATACATATAATACATTCATTAAGGCTTTACAAGCTAAAAATAGGATAGTTTTTGAGTACCGAGTCAATAAATATTAAATACTGCTGAAACTGACTGGCCCGGATTCGAATGAAGGGGCGAAAACTTGGAAAATGAGAACAGATGGAAATCAAATGTGACATCAATCTTATTTAATTACTTATTACCATCTTTAGGCATTCGAACCTCTATAGGAAAAATAAATCTGTACAAGATTTCAGATCACTTCTTTGTCCGCCCGTCCGTGTGTCTACCTGTCTGTTAAGACCATTTTTGAGGGATACGAGGAAGTATCAAGTTGAAATTAAAACCAAATGCTAAGATCTGGGATCCCTAGAATTGTACAAAATTAAGGTCCAAAGTCAAGTAATCAAAACAGACAGCCAAACTACGCCATTTATGCCTTATATTTTGAAACTGGATCGTAAATCAAAATTTATAGGATTACTGGCCATTGATCAAGTACCATAAAATTTGTTAAGAAAAAAGGTCTCAAGTAAAGGATAAAACCCGAATATCGTTAATTAGTAGTTATATGATGTGAAAAAATGTTTTTTGTAATTATAAACTTGCGACTGGAGTATGGACCGTGATTTAGACCAATACATGCGATAATGTTTTTTTTATTATTTTCCGTTATGAAAACTTAACAATTTTTGAAAGGAAAAAAGGTAAAATTTTCGGGATTCTCACGACCAATGTCTCAACAGTATTGGTATCGAAAACAAATACATTTTCCGGACTCTTGATGAAGTCTCAGAATGTGAGTCCTATTCGCATGTATATATTTTTTTAAATATAATTTGCTTATATTTACCTACTACACTTTGAATTTTACAAAATATTAAACTGTTTATTGTTAAAAATGGTAAACAGCTTAAAAAAAAAGAATATAGTTTTATGTAATAAAGGGCATCTCAAGTATTAGAATACTAACAATACAACTTATTATTTATGGAATTGTCACTAGAAAATTGAAAAATTATACCTTTAATTTATTTTTATGACAAGTTGTATTTCTTATCGAACATTTGTTTCTCAATTATTTTTAACTTATTTTTATTTACGTTTTCTATAGATGTATTACTGTTAAAAGTGCATTACATTTCCATCAGATATTTCGTTATTAATATTATTATGATAATTTTTCGAAGAAATTGAATAAAATGAAAATCCTTCACGTTCTTGTTATATTCCGACTGCACTCTACTCTCGCTTAAAGAGTTTAACGTGTTTATATGATTTTTTTTATTAAATTCTGTCCTTCAAAAAAATGAAAGATGTATTAGTATGACATTCAATAAATGTAATTCACATCAATGTAATTCAATGCATTCATTTGAAAAAATGGTTCAAATAAACGTACAGTTAGCACCTATATATATATAACACGTGAAACCGAGTATCATTCCACTTCAAATCAGAAAAAAGTACCTAAAATTGTAGTTCTTCAATCTGGATGATGCAGCCATATCTAATAACAGTCTTAGGCGGACGACAGACAGACACAAAGCAAGGTAATACCCTAAGCTTGCCAGTGTTTTCTTTTAAGATAACGAAGCCCTAATTATGTTCAGTCTTGACGGAATTGCTTTGTTAAGGAATGTCTAAAAAAAGTGAAGGACGTCGCAGAAGACTCAGCTGGCTTTGTAAATACAAGGCGTTGCAATGCATAATTTTGACATTTTTAAGGTGCTGTGAACCCCATAGTTTCGCCATATCCCTTATTCCGTCTCTTTGTCTGTCTATCTACGACTTGGCTCAGAAATTTTTATTACAAGAAAGTTGTAATTTGGAATGGGTATGCATATTAATACACCAACAAAATAATAAAATAGTAAGTTAAAAAATATATTTATAGGGTATGTTCTCAAATTTTCCTTCGGAAATTGAAAACGATTTTTTTTTCGTCTGTCCCAGAGTGTGGCACATCGTTTGATAGCTTATTTAATAACTTTTCGGTTCTGTAAGAACCAGTTTTTGATTTTGGTATCCGTCCACGACGTACTAAGATTTAAATTGCTACTTTTTTACCGTCAAGTGCCCCCCTCTCTGCGAGATAATTGGTTATTCTTGGATATACGATAAGAATCATGATCGTAGCATATAATGAAGTTTAGGAAGTAAAAGTAAAATTTCATATTAACTCTATAGAAAATTACTTAGATAACGTTGTTACTGTGAATAACAAGTAGTAAATAATAAGTTTATGAGCCACGTAAAGTTTTAGAAATATCAACTCATTGGAAGCTAATATTCGTCCTTTTTTCAGACTTTATTACTGTTAAAGCGTGAACTCATAGTAGAGGATTCGAATTAGAAACGGCCTCTCACCCATCTACCCAATGGATGAAACATATTTTATATAAATATTAGAATGTTAAAAATATATCGCTAGCGTTGGACAAAAAATTCTGGCTACACTAGAATTGATTAAAAATTCAAAATTTTTTTAAACATTGCGCTCACTAGTTTGACGAAGAATTTTATACCAATCGAAAGTATAAAGTCTGTAGAATATGAAACATTGGATTGCCTTTTTTTTCTGGCGTAGCTATTAGGTTGGTGTAACTATATAGCTACGCCGACTGATATCGACTTATCTGTTTATATAAACAGATAAGCCCATACAAATAATTTACACACATCTGTTTAATAAACTAGCTTAAAGCATTACTTTGTGATATTTTGATACAAATTTGTTATTTAAACTAAGAAGTGCTATCATTTAAAGTTTAAGTCCGGTCTATCTGGTCAAGTCTGGCGAGGAATTTTCAGCCAACCCACTCGCGATATATTTTTTACATACTAAGTTTTATATAAGATACTTTTCAACCATTAAACAGAGGGGCGAAGGTCGCTTCTAATTTGGATCTTAGACTATCAGTTTACATTGATAATGGAAAGGAAAAGCCCACTTCTATTTCCGCATATTGTAGCAGGCAAATACTGAACCCTACACTGCGCTTGAATTAACAGATATTTGGTCGGTTCTTTCTTACTTGATAAAGTTGTTATTTTGGGAATTCATCCGCAACTAATATTAAATTTAAATTGCATCTGTAAAATTACCTTAGTAAATATGCAGGTGTAATTAAAAGTCTTGTAATTGCTGTGTGTATAAAGTGACAGGGAGAAATATTTCTTGTTGTACTTACGCCGTAAGCAGGTGTACTATCAATTATTGTACATTCAGAATTATTGTGTTTATTCGATTTCTTGTAATTCATTCCGTACGGTTCATGACAATCCAGATGCGATTGTCTCACGCTGTAATTTTTAAATATGTTAACGTATTTAGAATGGAATTTTATAGTAGATTGATCAAAATAATCGTATACTTACTTTCTATAAGCCATATTTTCGTAAAGTGACTGCAGAGTACAATATAATCATTGTGTTTTAAAGGACAATAAGACAGCTTTTATTTTTAATTAGCTACTCGATACAATAAGGTTATATACGAAACATTGCTCTATATTACTTTTGTAAAATTGATCTGGACAGGCCAACGATAGACTGATAATTTATAACTACTTTTTTTAAAAAAGCTGGTTCTACATGGGTATCATAGATGTCGTCAGATATTGATAGAAAAACGGTAAGCGATTTTCTAAAATTATTCTTATATTCTCTAACGCTGTTCATTTGACTCCCGTTCAACCTTTCATCTTTAAGTATTCTTTTTCATTGTTTGGTATTTTTAATATAAAGTATCAAAAAGAATGAGCTTATGGTTTTTATAGATTATTTTTCATATTTGTCAAATTGGAAATACGATGTTTCTTATTCGTGTAAAGGACGGACTGAGCGAAATCAATCTATACTTTATTTTAATTGGATTTCTAAATTTATACCAGTCATCCGCGAATTACTAAAGATATGTTTTTTTAAACTCTTAATTATTATCAAACCAAATCGTCAGACAATAAAAAAAATAAACAAATTATAAAATATGCCTGTACGTACGTATTCCCTAGAAAAAAGGAGTCCATAATTCTCTCGTACGATCGAAGCACTATTATTTGACATGCCAAGAATTCATAGAACTGTAAAAAGAAAGAAAGGAGGCAGTAAGGCATGTAGTGAGTAGTCGCTTTGAACGAAGTCTTAAATTCAATAGTTTCTTTGCCTGTTTTTAGGAATGCGAAATATTTTCAGATTCGAAAATAATGCGTTGACATTTATGTCGTTTTAATTTTCTTCAGCTACTTAGTACAGTGGGTGCAGAGTCTTGTAACTGCATAAAGATTTGATTAATAAAGAAGTAATAGACCGCACAATAACAACATTTCTAACATTAAAATGTCGAACATTAGTAACGCCACCTTGTTTTGAACAGCAAAAACAGACGTTACTAGTAGTACAGCTATGGCATAACAGATGACGCTAATATAGCACCTTACCGATGATGGTTCATAATATGTATTGATAAAATATTATAAAATTTATATTTTAACTTAAAAATTTAAATAAGGAACCATTTTTGAGTTTTTTTTTTATTGGATTTGAGAGAAGCTATTTAAAAGTATTTGTCTAAATTATAAACCGATAGTGAAAGTTTAGAACTGTTTAAATCCCGTGTTAAATTTTGCATTTTGGATACACTTTAATAAAAATAAGTACCATTTTATAGGTATATTCAATCACTGTTTTTAAAATATAACTTGTTATATCTTTATTATTTGTATGGTCGTCAAAAAGTAACACGCTTTTATTTAAAAAAATGTTATATAATATACCTATAAAATGGTATATTTCTTGTCAGAATTAAATTATTTTTAATTTTTTAGTCCATTTTATTAATAACCAATAATAGATTTAATTTTTTTTTACTTTTAACAATTTAGTATTTATAATTCGGGATTTACTACGGCGTAGTACGTAGCGCGTAGCAGCGTTTTTCCGTAACTCGTTATAATGGGTAGTACGCACACGTATGTGATGTCTTGAGCACTTAAAGTGTTATGTCATTTATATTTAAACAACTTACATCTATTAAGTTAATAAGACTTGAAAGTTATAGTAAAATTAGTTATGGGATTACAGGTTAATTATTTGCAACGTTTCTCATTCTATTCATTTCGTTTAATGCAGAAGTCGTCAAAGAACGTAACAGAGAAATTTTTTCAGTAGTAAATCTGTTTCTAATATTTCGGATTATTAACATTTTTATTCAGCTAGATTCACGAAAAAAGAAAGCAAGTTTGTTGTTTTATTTTAGTGATTTGCTGTTACATTTTGGGTTAAAATTTCCATGTGTTCCAGACAAAGGAACCGTCAGCGTATATAAAGACAGCGCTCCGCCCCACGGAGCTCTCTTGGAGTTCCGCTCTCGACCAGTAAAGACAGTACTTATATTACACTTTGTATTAAATAAATGTGCTTTTTAAAAAGTTTCAATGGCAGTGCAATTATTTTTCTGGCGCCCAACGTGGGGCTGCAAGTGTAAAATCCACCCTCCAAAGTTATAAATTTTAGAGAAAATTGTAAAATCAGTGTAAAGCTGTTTCGTAAATTCAGTGAATAACCCTCAAGACCATCGAAGTCTCGAGCATCAAAGGTGATCTACAAGGGGTATCAACCCTTAATTCCAGCCCGAATTCTACAAATGTGGAAAATCACAACACTGCTGTAAGTACTCAGTGTATAGTAATTTATCTAGGTCTCACTTTATGCCTAATAATCCTTCATCTACCAAATCCCTATTAACCCCCGCCAAATTAAAAGTCAACACAATGGCTACGACCTCGCAGCTCGTTGATCTCGGAGGACTAATTGCGTCGTACGACGGAAACCCTTTGACAATCTATGGTTTTATTAATGATGTAGAAAGGATTATGGTAATCAGTGGTGGCGAAAACCCGCAAAATCTAGCGAGAATCACATCTAAAATTACGGAAAAAGCCAGGGAACAGTTGAGCGTCCATCCCTATGATGGAACGTGGAACGGCGTGAAACACTCCTCCCCGAAGTGTGAAGATCATGAACGGTCGATATGATTCAGGCCAATATTCAACAAGTGCGCAGACATAGGTACCTACACAGAATTACTAGAAAGGATCCAAAGGGAACTCTATTTAAGGGGAAAGTACATAAAATTAAACCCCACTATCGACGAAAATCAATTAAAAACAATTATGAAAGTTTATAAAAATACTGCCCACATGACGGTACTACAAATGCTACCGAATCATCTGACATATCTATATGAAACAACTGGAGGTTTAGACTCACTCAGAGAAATGATAATTAAATTAGAATTACACGATAAATTGAACAACCGTAAACAAATATTAAATACGTCAAAATCGACTCCTACACAAAACCACTTTAAGGGTACATCTCCACACTACGTACCTATGTATAATTATTATAAACAACCGTAGAATAATAAAAATAATAATAACCAGCTTTCACGACCATACCAAAATAATTTACAACGGCCACACTGGTCCAGGAATGCGCCGAATCAGCAGCAATGGCACCAACACTTCAAGGCGCAACAACCCGCCCCTAAACCAATAAATACGTATGACACAGGCCTTACAATGAGGTCTCGCAGTACCGGAAACACGGGAAAAGGCCCACTGATCAATATATAAAGGGACGTATAGTTCGAGAATTATTTAATCACGAATTACGTCACGACAATGATGTCATATACGATTATGAGGGCAATGCGTACCGACACATCTGCGAACCCCCTACCGCAGGATACACCCTCAGAAATCATAATGGGGACTCCGAAGAGGAATACGAGGAAAATTTTTACAAGGAAAGGGAAAAAAACGACGACAAATAGCGATAAACTCTATAAACCCCAAGTTACCCTACATAGAGTATAAAAATTTTAAAATCTTAATCGACACAGGATTATCAAGATCTTTTATAAACCCCGACACTTATAAAGCGTCTTCGATGAATTTCCAGTATAGCCTGAAAAGTTCGAAGTAAAAACCGCACACGCTTTGTCACAACATCAGGGTAGCCTAACAACACCCGCCTGGAATAGGATATTTAAAAAACAAATCGAACAACCACATAAATTCTACCTTTTTCACTTCTCGGATAGATACAAAGTTTTATTTGGACTATACATACTACGACAAGCTGGTATGCAAATAGAAGGAAACCACTTAAAGCTAGGAAACAATACAATCAAACTAAATTATAATAGCGAGAACATAGAGATCGACCTGGAGAATTTATTCCAACAGTATCGACAAATCTTCACGGAAGACGTAACCGATAGCGTCACAACGAAAACTAAACACGAAATAAAATTAACTAATGACTAACGCCCGTTTCGATTACCGCAAACACAACGCACGGAAATAGAAAACAGTTAAAAAATTTTTGAAAGAAAATATAATACGCCTCTGACACACTCTGGGCATCACCAGTAAATCTAGTACCAAAAAAATTAGATGATTCAGGACAACAAAAATTTCGACTTGTGATAGATTATCGCAAACTCAACGAGAAAACGCGATCCGATCGATATCCGCTACCGAACATTGAAGATATTCTAACACAATTAAATAATTCGTAATACTTTTCCACCATCGATCTAACAAGTGGATACCACCAGATATCGATGGACGAAAAATCTATTTATAAAACAGCCTTTATAACCCCAGAAGGACATTTCGAGTTTTTACGTATGCCGTTTGGTTTAAAGAGCGCACCTGCTACCTTCAAACGAATGATGAACGAAATATTAAAAGGATTAATTGGAAAATCTGTTTAATATATATAATCATATAATCAGAAAATAAAAAGCAATATTTGGAACGGGTGTTCGACGCCCTACAGAAGGCCAATTTAAAAATTAATAAAAACAAGTGTAAATTCTTAAGGACAGAAGTCAAATTCTAGGACACAAACTAACACCTCAAGGGATAAGACACACTCAAGATAAGATAGAGGCTATTACAAGGTTTCTCCTGCCAAGGACGGTTAAGGAAACGAAATCATTTTTAGGACTTATAGGTTACTACAGAAAGTTCATCCCAAACATGTCCAAAATAATTAAGCCATTGACTAACCTGACTAAAAAAACAAAAATTTTGTAATCATGGATGAGGTGAAACGAGCCTTTCAACAAAGTAAAGATTTATTCACTAATGCCCCTGTCCTAGTCTATCC
The DNA here is from genome assembly GCA_005406025.1 of Eumeta japonica. Classification (NCBI taxonomy): domain Eukaryota; kingdom Metazoa; phylum Arthropoda; class Insecta; order Lepidoptera; family Psychidae; genus Eumeta; species Eumeta japonica. The sequence continues at coordinate 47,385 of BGZK01002259.1, read as the reverse complement.
CGATTACGATAGTACCTTCACCCTAACCACTGACGCTTCAGATAAAGCCCTGAGCGCAGTACTCTCCCAAAATCAACATCCCATAGCATACGCCTCCCGAACCCTAAGGAAGAGGAGAGACGTCACAACACAACTGAAAAAGAATTATTAGCAGTGCCTGGGCCTGTCAGCATTTCCGCCCGTATATTTATGGACGAAAATTTCAGTTAGAAACCGATCACCAACCGTTTACCTGGCTAGCAAAACTAAAAAACTGCACGCTAAACTCACGAGATGGCGTTTAAGACTCCAAGAATACGATTACGAAATAAAGCACACAAAAGGCTTACAACGATACAAACAACGATAGCGACGCAGCAACGATACATTCAAATAGCGACGATGAAGAAAGCGGTATACCAATTGTGGAAGGATTTGCTCATTCCACAAAAAATTGAATTTTCCTACAAGAAAATCCGAAATTAGAATGGAAAAAGAACGGAACCGACATATACATAAAAATCGAAGCTAAATTTTTTAAAAAAATTGGAAAAAATATATTGACCCTAAGAAAACCGAATATACCGTAATAACATAAAACGAAGGCTTATTTTGCAAACTGTCCGAATTTTACCGAAAAAACATCAATAAAATTCACTAAAACTCAAACGATACACCGAAGTTTTGACGGAGGTCACTGACCGAGAACAACAACTGAAAATTATGAAAAGCGCACATGAAGGAAATGACGATACATAGGAAGCGCACCTATACGAAGGCTCCAACAACAATATTACTGGAAGAAGATGAAAGACGATATCTTAAAATACGTGCATAACTGCCATATATGCAAAATACAAAAGAAGGCCACCAAAGACGCCATCGGAATACACAATCACCCCAAAACACCTCTACAATATGGCATATGACACCTTAGCGATCGACGGTGTTCAACATCTGATAGTTTTGACAAATTCACAAAATACTTTGCAGCCGAAAGGATCGATGGAAATGATACAATATCATGCATCCAATCCCTTACAAAAATTATCTGTTATTTGGGAAAATCAAAACACATCTCGCATGACTCGACAAACTAATGAATTCTCTAACGTTCAAAGAGCACCTAACTAGTTTATTAGCCATCAATGTACCAAACAAGTGCAAAACATCATACATCGGACGGTGACATAGAGCGAGTACACTCTACAATAACAGAAAAATATCGAGTGATGCGAGAATTGCACCCCGACGAAAACAAGGAAGAACTTATGGCGTTAACAATAACAACGTACAACTGGACGGAACACTCAGTGACTAAGTGCACGCCACATCAAGCTTTATTCGGCATAGAGCCGAATCAAATCGAATTCCCCGACGAGGCACTCTTCTACAAAATTATAACAAAAAACGTTATGATTTATTGAAGAGCCTCCATAATAACATAATCGACAACATGGACTTAGCGAAAGGTGAAAGACTGAAAAGAGATAACAGGAAAAGAAAATAACGGAACCTCTGGAAAAGGAAACATCGGTCTATATTCCCAATCACAAGCACAGGAGGAATAAAAGGAAACCACCTTTTGTCGGCCCTTATCACGTTATCGAAGCGCTCCCAAGAAACACCTACCTAACCCTAGGCCCCCGGAATCACAAAATAAAATACCACAAGGACGAACTTCGTATTGCAGAACAACCCTCTACACAGCATGGCGAACGATCGCAGCGTTCGAGCACCCCGACGGACCACTAGTAGAGATCTCTCACGGCCCCGGGATGAAAATCGACGGCTACTGGCACGTCATACACCAAAAATCTACGGACATATTATATAAGCAAGTAGAAAACTTTGTATCGAACTTAAATATATACTGTATTAAGTTTAACTGTACAACTGATGAGTATGACAGCCTGTTATATTATAAAGTAGAGTTAACCGAATTGTATAACATACATAAAATTCGAATGAAACGAGGATTAATCGATGGATTAGGGTCCATAATAAAATCAATATCCGGTAACTTAGATAACAATGATTTAATACATTTAGAGAACGTACTAAAATCCACACGTTCTTTCATTAAACAGAAAATCTCGATAACTGGTGAAATTTTCGAAACTTTTAATTCATGATTAAAAAATATTGAAAAAATTGTACGACACCTATCTGATAGCTATATAACTCTTGAGAGAGATGTCACGATAGATAAAATATTCTAATATGGACAAATTTTATACAATTTATTGACAGATGCACAGACCGCTATTGTATTATCACGACATAACATCTTAGCCCCGGAAATAATTACTTTGCACCCTTAAGGAAGTTTACGAACGAATACCAGAAACAAATAGAATTAAAACCAATGTGTTAACCCTCGAGTCATTACGCAAAGTTAGAATATATAACAACAACCCCTGACATTTATTATAGACATACCTATTATAGAGCAATAGGAATACGAGTTTATAACCCGACTCCTATAATTAAGAAAATAGATTCCGAAACTTGTAAAGTATTATTAACAAAAAAATTATAAATTATTCGAAACCCGAAGAAACAATTTATTGTTTCACAATTGAAATGGAATGATAATTTTTATGTTGTAAAAATTAAGGAAAATTTTAGTATTAAAGACGAAAAATCTACAAATGTAAAAGGTCCAGATTTTTATATAAGGGACGAGATTGGTACTATATACGTATATACAAAATATTTTACTACCTTCGCTTTTCACTGTAGTAATGGATTACATAGTGACAGTCTACGCGGTAATACCTTGGTAAAGAAAGAATGCAACCTTAAAATAAACGATACATATTTTCAAAAGACTTTTGAGACAAAAGGTTAAGTACATATTCCCGAAATTAAATACGAAAATATTATTCCGGTAAAGCCCTTAAAATTCGATGCAAACAGTGAAAAAATAGAGCAACAACTTTTGTCCCTCGGAACCTACGAGCATAAGGTAAAGGAACACGTAATCCATTACAATTCTTATGTAATTGTATTCGTAGTCATAGTAATTTTTATAAGTACTGTTGTATACCTCTATAAGAATAAAAATAAGTTTAAAAACAAATATGTAACGGTTATTCTCCCCAGTAGGATAGCAAATGAAAATGTTAATATTCCGTAAAATCACACCCTTCAGGTATGATTTTCACTTCAAGGGGAGGAGAGAGAAATACCGAAATCCTGTATTCCACATTTTTCGCGAACCTTCTAGAATAAGTCCATGTGACGTAGGTCATGTAATTCACAAGCCCCTGGTACATAATTCGCAGGCCCCTGCGACGTAAACATCGCCGTGTGCAAAACACTAGACAAAGGAGCATTTAGCGACGTCCGTCGGATGACCGTACACGGGGAGCACCCCTGCCCCCCGTCAACCTCGCATGCCCCGCGAATGTCCACCTTCCAGATAAAGAAATCGTCAGCGTATATAAGGACAGCGCCCCGCCTCATGGAGTTCGCTTGGTGTTCCGCTCTCGACCAGTAAAGACAGTACACTTTGTATTAAATAAATGTGCTGTTTAAAAAGTTTCAACGACACTGCAATTATTTTTCTCACGCGAGTCACGAAAACACTTCCTAATGCAAGTCGATACGGGAGGCGGGCGGACTAAACCAAAAATCTAAATCGATATCAAAATCATTCGAGAAATATACGTACTAGGACTTGGAGCGCTTCCGTGTCGGCGTTGAATCGCTTTCTGAGGTTACACTGAACTGTAAGGGGGGTTATACATAAATATATAAAATACAGTGTTATTTTTAATAAAGAGCACACGGGGAGTGGGGTATCGTTTGACCGTTAATAACCGTTAGAAAACAGGGATATCGGAAACACGTGTAATAGTAATACAGTTGAACCTCGATAAGTTAAAGTCCAAGGGAAACACAAAATATTTTAAGTTATAGAGGTTTTAAGTTATCAAGGGTCTATGTTAGGGATAGGTTAATATAGAGGTAGGTATGTACATATGTATGTATGTACCCTTGTTCCACCCTTTATCGGCGTATGTGAGTGTTGTTAGTTTTCTTTTTGAACTCATTTTAAGCCAGTTTTATCACACTGTAAGTAAAGCGATGTTTCCAGGACAATGATCAAAAAACTTATGATCCAAGGCTTAATTATGTCTTAAGGCTAACCGCCGCAAAGCTTTAGAGAATTTCGAAGAAGCAAACAGTAGGTGACATATGTATTGTTTACGTTAACAATTTAACTAGTGAACACGTGCAAGCAATAAATACCGAAACCTTTTGTTTTGCACACTCTTTCAAAATGACTCACTGACAAACAATTTTATGTTATAGAGGTTGTGGAAACATTTCTTTAAGTTACTGAGGGCTAATACAGAGATTATTTGTTTAAGTTATAGAGGTTGCGTATTTTAAGTTATAGAAGTTTTGGGCTCTGCTGGAAGGGAACATATTATTTTTGAAGTTATAGAGGTTTTAAGTTACCGAGGTTTGAGTTAACGAGGTTCTACTGCATAAATATAGGATGAGTCCCGATGTCCCTCACTTCCGCATCCACTTCCAATAGTTTAAAGGAAACTCTGTCGGTAAAGTGCCTACTCTGCTGGCTGAAGATCCTCACCGACGGTTGCGGCCAGCGCGCAAAGTGCACCAGGTCCCGTCCTCGGTCAATAAGTAAAGTACAGGGTCTTTATTGAAACTCTGCTGGCTGAAGATCCTCACCGACGGTTGCGGCCAGCGCGCAAGTGCACCAGGTCCCGTCCTCGGTCAATAAGTAAAGTACAGGGTCTTTATTTAAACTCTGCTGGCTGAAGATCCTCACCGACGGTTGCGCCAGCGCGCAAGTGCACCAGGTCCCGTCCTCGGTCAATAAGTACAGGGTCTTTATTGAAACTCTGCTGGCTGAAGATCCTCACCGACGGTTGCGGCCAGCGCGCAAGCGCAGGTCCCGTCCTCGGTCAATAAGTAAAGTACAGGGTCTTTTATTGAAACTCTGCTGGCTGAAGATCCTCACCGACGGTTGCGGCCAGCGCGCAAAGTGCACCAGGTCCCGTCCTCGGTCAAAGTAAAGTACAGGGTCTTTATTGAAACTCTGCTGGCTGAAGATCCTCATCGACGGTTGCGGCCAGCGCGCAAAGTGCACCAGGTCCCGTCCTCGGTCAATAAGTAAAGTACAGGGTCTTTTATTGAAACTCTGCTGGCTGAAGATCCTCACCGACGGTTGCGGCCAGCGCGCAAAGTGCACCAGGTCCCGTCCTCGGTCAATAAGTAAAGTACAGGGTCTTTTATTGAAACTGCTGGCTGAAGATCCTCACCGACGGTTGCGGCCAGCGCGCAAAGTGCACCAGGTCCCGTCCTCGGTCAATAAGTAAAGTACAGGGTCTTTTATTGAAACTCTGCTGGCTGAAGATCCTCATCGACGGTTGCGGCCAGCGCGCAAAGTGCACCAGGTCCCGTCCTCGGTCAATAAGTAAAGTACAGGGTCTTTTATTGAAACTCTGCTGGCTGAAGATCCTCACCGACGGTTGCGGCCAGCGCACAAAGTGCACCAGGTCCCGTCCTCGGTCAATAAGTAAAGTACAAGGTCTTTTATTGAAACTCTGCTGGCTGAAGATCCTCATCGACGGTTGCGGCCAGCGCACAAAGTGCACCAGGTCCCGTCCTCGGTCAATAAGTAAAGTACAGGGTCTTTTATTGAAACTCTGCTGGCTGAAGATCCTCACCGACGGTTGCGGCCAGCGCGCAAAGTGCACCAGGTCCCGTCCTCGGTCAATAAGTAAAGTACAGGGTCTTTTATTGAAACTCTGCTGGCTGAAGATCCTCACCGACGGTTGCGGCCAGCGCGCAAAGTGCACCAGGTCCCGTCCTCGGTCAATAAGTAAAGTACACGGTCTTTTATTGAAACTCTGCTGGCTGAAGATCCTCACCGACGGTTTCGGCCAGCGCGCAAAGTGCACCAGGTCCCGTACAAACATATATCCAAACGGAATTGGAAATTACTCGCAATTCGCTTCACAATTAGAATATTATAGAAGCTAGATTTCATGTGATGTTAATTTTGACCTTCGTAAATTCCCGTTGTTCTAATGTTCATTTTTAGTATTATTTTTTACTTTGAGATGTTTTCACGTAAAGGAATTTTGCGATATTAAAAATGATACGCTATATTATTTTAGGTTGCAAAAGTTGTTAAAGAACGTAACAGAGAAATAATTTTTTCAGTAGTAAATCTGTTTCAAATACATTAATTTCGGATTATTTACATTTTTTATTCAGCTAGGATTCACGAAAAAAGAAAGCAAGTTTATTGTTTTATTTTAGTGATTTGCTGTTACATTTTGGGTTATAATTTCCATGTATTGCGATCACTTATAAATTACTTTACCCATATTTTAAATCATAAACAAGTCTTTAAAATTTCATTGCTATTGCGGTGTTTGAGGAAAAAGCATGTCAGATTTCGGAATTCATCGGTATAATGGCTTAAAAAATATTTCAATAACAATTCATAAAATATTTTTCTCCAATTTTATTACTTGTAGAAATCAACAGACTTTCATGCGGTTTACGGAACCGATGAAACTTTCAAAATAGAAGTTACAATTTTTTTAGCGATTGGTAAAGTATTGTTAGTTATTAAAGACATTATTTAGAAACAAACACATACATACAGACACAAATATCTTTCGGAAATGATTAAAATAGATTTCTAGGATTTTAAAATGTCAGGATCTGATAAGAAATCGAGTCCCAAAAATCGAGCTTGAGACCGTAATTTTATAGCAGGAATTTATTATTCTTGTCAGCATGTTACACATAATTTTTAAATATTTTATTAGTTAATATAAAAAATATTAGAATATTAATATGTCACAGTGGATCCATTTTATACTTCAGTAAAGCAATATTAAACATGGTATCGTTCCAATATTATTTAATATGCTAATTATTATTTTTGTACATAATGTCTGCTATATTAATACACATCTCACTACCTTATTTCCATAAAATTGCTATAAAATGCCTGCATGTGACGAAAAATTTACTTATAAGAAATTACTTGTCAGAGAGAATCATGTTCATACCTATATGTTGATTTGAAGGTCAATTCTGAAAACAGAAAAAATTTTGGAAATGAAATACGGGACCATTAAGCAATTGAAGTGGTTGTGATTCCAAAATCAGACAGGAATGTGTCCTTGGTGACACAAGACGCGTGTAAAAGCGAAGTTTTGAAATCATTTTTGTTGTATGACAAGAATACCACACAGCTATTCGGAGGGCTAAAGCCTTTCATTGAGTTTGTCAAAGAAGTTTGTTGTGGAGCTTTCATATCTGTGGACTTCCGAGGTAATGGGCAAGTTGGTTTTCTCATGAAGCGATCGTGTACAGTTTTTTTTCCTATGAATTTTGGTGCCCCAATAGACGACACTATATTAACCGTCTGCATTTGATGTCACGGTTTATATTTCATATCGATGATGTTTTAAAAATCAGTACAGAGTTCAAACTCCAAGAACAATATTGGGGATATTTTAGATTCAGCTCGACTAAACTATTTTATTATAATTTAAGAGAATTCTCAAAAGCACATTGAAAATTATCGCCACCGAATCGTGTTCCAAAGTATAATATTTATAGGACGAGTCTTGAAATAAGATAAGTAAATATAATGTACATATTCTTAACCTACCCTACCGAAACAGAAGTATGAGTGTTAAATTTCTAAAAACTGATGGTATAATAGCGGGACTGCGAAATTCCTATTTTTGGATCGGCAGTGGCGGGTGATCTGCTGATGTGCTCTAATGTGCTATGTTGTATCCAGTGTAGCCTGTCGTGGCGAAGCACACTAATAAATGAAAAAATAATACAGCAGAATGGCCCTTCTTTTGAATAAATAAGTCTCTACTTGTTTACCTTGTAATGCGTATGCGCCTGTATTGCAGTTGTTTACATTACTTGTGAATTGTGACTGTTTACAACATTTCAGAGAGAACTATTTTATTTTTGTTTACACCGAATTCGCCAAGTTTCTGACTTTGTTGCTTATAATTTTATCTAAGCTTCCGTCCGCGGCTTTTTATTCGCGGACATAGAAAATATTCTTTCATTTTATACATAGATCGATTACGATCCTAATCACAATTCTAGTCCCGATCCTGTTTGCAATGCCAATTTGTTTTATTGCAGACGTCTAATTTTTTCTGACTTCAATGATTGTTATTGTAATTTATAACTGAAAATACAATTTCAACAAAATTAAAATGACCTTTTGTGATAGAATTTTCGTAATCGGATCATCAGTTTCAAAGATTATTCGCTACATCCAAATTTATAACATTAGTATAAACAATAGGCAACCAATTTGTTCTAATGTCTTAAAACATAGCACGACAGGTTAAATAATTTATTCACATAGTTCAGACACACGCAACGACATAAAAGCAGATGAATATGAATAGTAAGGAAATAGAAAGTAAGGATTTATTTTTTATCGTTATCATAAGGTGTATCGAATCGTATCAAATCCACAGCCACATAGAATCTAACATCACAATCACATTTTCTGACTGTACACTGACTGTTACCAAGATCTGTCAAACCGTTATTAAGTTATAAAAGAACATACAGACAGACAGATAGTTAAGCATAATTTGTGCAATCACTTGTTCTGACTCTACACCAACTGTTATCGAGATCGGTGAATCCGTTTTTAAGTTTAGGAAAATAACATGTTGTCAGAATAAAATAAAAACAGATATACATTTGCCAATCGTTTGTGCAATCACATGGTCTTACTGCATATAAATGTTCCTAACGATTGGTTAAACAGTCCTTAAGTTATAAAAGGGCGCACAGACAGACATTGACCTATTATTTGCGCAATCATATTTCTTACTATGCACAAATTTTCATCGTTTAGTCAAACCGATTTTAAGTTAAAAAAAAGACAAACCGACATATCATTTTAAAAATGATAGTGTTGGGTTCAGAAAGTCATAAAACTTATATTGATCACAAAATATGACAGATTTACATAGTTGTATGAAATCATAGATGATATATTTATGACTTTTTACATTTTGAGAATGTTGTAGATCAGTCATGCAATTAGGGCCGCCTCAGGTTACGCAAGGGCGCTTGGGCAGATGGACTCTGAGTCCTCGAACAGACCAGGTCGGGGCCCTTGAGCCTGGCTCTGTAGCCAGGATCCTTAGGCATACAGAGTTGGGCCCTTTTACACATAGAGCTTTGGCCTTCGGGTGCATAAAGTTTGGGACCCTTTTAGAAAGCTAAATAATACGTGAATGAACATGGAATCAAATTTTATGAACAAGTCAAACTACGATGACGGCGTCTCGGGGCCCCATCGGAGCGGGAGCCCGGGCCGTGTCCCGCGCGTCTTTATAGAAAAGACGGAACTGCCCGATATATATATGGGCTTGTGATGACATATACCGGAAATATAGGCGTCGCTACTTTAGTTATCTTTTGGTGATCAGTGCGTTAACATGATAAGTGCAATTAAATATATTTCAGAAGTTCCATAGTGTACTTTTGTACCACAGTATAGTGGAACATGGAATGAGCACGATACAAGATATGGAGGATTTTTCCTTACATCCAAAAAGTGGAGCTGCGATCAAAACCTGGTATTATTATAGTATTTTTAGTTGTGTTGTAGTTAAAAATTTTACATGGAGTCGTAGTTTCAACTTTTCTGTTTCAATCACTGGACTACCACTGCTGGATAAAAGACTATCGTGACGTACGATACTGAAAAATGTGTAAGCGATAACCTCCCGCGACATGTGTCAAGCCGTCAATCCACCTAGTGAGAGGCCGTCCACGCTGTGACGTCGTTCGAAGTTACCATCTGGTAACAAACCTTTCTTCCCCAACCTGCCGATTGCTACTTCGCCTTATTTATTCTATAAGTTATTGTAGGTGATTTTGGTTCCTTTAAGCTGCTTGTTTGTTTGTTTGGCGACTCTAAAGTTTGTTTATGAGATCGGTCGGGCATCCGTGTACAATCAACGCCAAAACGCACTGTTGTAACAGTTTCGTTTTAATGCACCGAGATGCATTGGATTTACAAGAGTTTTTTTTTGCATTGTGATCTACCTACCTGATCAGATATGAATTGAATACGTCCACCTGGGACGTTCCAAGTAGACTTATTCGTGAAAAGCTTTAAGTGGTGACTACTCAACTATCACTCTGAAGTGGATACGACATGGATGTTCGACGTAAGAGACAGTTCTTCAAAACCGTGTCTGAACACGGTAGGTAGGTACTCTAGGTCGCTCAGCCTCATTTACCGATTCTGCTGTTATCACTATATCGTCAACAAATCAAAGGTGGATAATGTAATCGCTATTGGTTTTGATGTTGTATGGAAAGGATACATTTCTTCCAACGCTGTCGCAAATTATGATTGCGTTGATGTGACGGATTACGTTTATTATATTTGAACTGTAAAGATTTAAATATTTTGGGAGTATAGATAAAATGTTCGGTTATTTTCAATAAAACACTGCACTTTTACAACGATTACTCCATTTATTAATTGTAGACACATAATTATTACATTCAAATTAACTTATCATCTTTACGCGTGCAAAACCGCGAAAGAGCAGTTTATAAATTCCGCGTATTAAACGGAGGTATAAAGCTTAAAATCTTAATCATTTAACTATTTTTTGCGCACCGAACTGAGTAGTAACTGTCTTGTCACTTAGTTAAAAAGAGTAACGAAAATTGACCCGTTACTCATTTAGATTCATTGTAAAGTCACAACGTCAAAACTTTGCGGATTTTTAGCAAAAAAATAATAAAAAAAACAATTTAATATTAGCAAATACGCGGAATTTAAATAAAATATTTTATGGAAGTAATGAATTTATTACGATAAAAGAAAAAAATAACTTAAAAAATGTGTTAAACTTCTTAGAAAAAAAAAAACTTTTTAAGAAATATTTTTTTTATTCTAAGTTTTTCATAATCAATTTATAAAGAAATTTTTTGATTACAAATTTTAGAGGAGAGGTTGGTCATTTCTCATGAAAAGACAATATTTTCCAATCCCCACAAATCAACTACTTATTGATGAAGTGTATCTTTGGAATGTTAAATCAAAATTATGTATCAAAATATGAAATGAGACAAAACATGCAATTAGGAATTTATTAGCAGTCTCGTATGCTCTCTTAAATTTGCAGTGTCTTCAGATAATACTTGTTTAGTATTTTGCCGTACTAGTCGCGTTGTAATTTATACGCCGATTCAGTAAACACGCGGCTCGCTGCCTACTTCAGGCACACGGCTGTTCTGCGGTATTGTTTCGATATTAAAATTCAGGTTCCTCGTTGGCTAAATAAACATTATTAAGAAATCAAAATATTAATAAAGTGGACTTCCGCGGTATTGCACGCGCATCGACGTTATCGTAACTAGACAAAGATTTACTTACTCACATCAAGATAAACAACATGACATCGATTTAAGTTAAACACGTGCCAAACATGACTACTTTGAGTAAACACGGCTATAAAAGTGTATACGCATAAATTTCGTATTGTAAAATACCCAAAATACATATCTGTAAATTTGAATTTTTTTCACCAAAAAAGATTAAAAAATCATAGATGTATAAAAATAGAGAAGATGCACAGTGCCGTACTGTATTCACAGCAAAAAATGGCTGAAAGTGTATAGGATATCTTTGTCTCACATTTTATCATACCATTTTGCAGTGCTAAGGAAAATAAGTTTCATTTCTAAATACAAAGAAAGCGAGTAATGATCACTCTATTACTGTAAGACAATAAGTTCTATTTTTTTACAATTTACAAGTGCTGTTCTAAAACGACATCAATGGAGTAGTTTTACATTATTTTAAATATTTATTGTTGTTTTTTGGTTGAATGTATGAAAAGCATTATAGTATATTTTTCTTCGTAATAAAGTTTAATGCAGTGATCGCTTAAGATTAAAATGAATAAGAACCTTCAATTTCATAATGTCGGTGAAAATATACATGAAAAAATTTGATAATTTCTAAAATATACATAGCAATGTAAAATTTTTTATTATTTACATAATGAAATAAAATGATAATTTATTAAACATTAATACTTTGATGAATATAATACTCATAAAATTTTCTAACAAAACAAATTGAAGGATGACAAAATATTTTTTATTAGGGATAGGTTTAATCTATTGTATGATTTCACTTTAGAGGTAATTTTAAGATTTGTATGAATATAAAACAAACAATAATTAAAAAATTAAAAAAGACGTCTCCATTAATATAAGAACAGTCTCTATTGTTAAGCAACCAAATGATGTATGAAAGTGCGAAATACGAGACCGATGTTGCTAAGGTCTATTTTTTATGTCGGTTTATATCTCGGTTTCGATGCTGTTTTAAATGAAGAAATATAAAGTACTCATCCAATACTCATTATAATACGTGATTAAGCAACTATATATACAAAGTAAATTTTCTTATCGACAATAAGAAATACCTTTAAAATAAATTTTATCAGAACACTTCGAGGTCGTACCGAGGTGCGCCGAAACAGCTCTGAATGCACCGGGTCTGCGAACAGTCTGTTGTGGCGCTCATTGCCGCGGCCGTTTGTGAGCGCGGGACTGGGCACCTCCTCTTTTTTATAGATCAATGTAAAAAATATATAAAAGACTCGTTTCGTACATCTCTAAGCTGGTATATAAAATCGGCGAAAACTGTTTTTGATTAACGGCTTTAAAACACCTTCGTTTATCACTTATATTCATCTTTTAAAATCTATACCTGTATCAGTTTCGTAAAACAGCATTCTCAAAATGCCCTCTTCGCGCCGTACACACATCGTCTCTTGGTTTCTATCAAGTTTGGATTTCAATAATAGTTACGATTCTAAAATTCTATGGCAAATAAAAAATGTTTACATTTTCAATTTCAAATATAAATTTAACTTTAAAGATATCGCTTTTCCTATTCACGCTCATCTGTGCTTACATTAAAAACAATATAAATAACAGTCAGAAACAGTAGAAATAATACAAAGCATGTTGTTTTGCATTATAAGATACGCATACAATACTTTTTTCTATACACATCTAAGTAATACACAAATTCGCATGATTTATGTGACGGTATTAGGAGTGATTTTTTTAAAGAAATTATTTATTCAATAAATAATATACAAGTCCAGTTTGTTTGAAATTGGATTTCGATTGTTTAACGAAATTATTTAATTTTTTTACTATTTATTTAACCTCGAGATCGACAACAATTAAAGAAACGAATTTTTTTCCAATTTTGACATAATTTCTAGCTACAGTTTCTATAATCGCAATTTAATTGCTAAACATTTATTAGTTATTGTTTCGTGTATATTTTCTATTTTATAGTCATACACTCATATTTTAAATATTTACGTACATAGTTATATACTAACTCAATGAATAATATTTGAGAATAATAAGAGAGGCTGAAACCAGTTTCAATATACTAGTATAAGGACGAGAAAGACATGTCCAATTTAATACACAACAAGAACCCATTCTATTTTCATAGCGCTTATTTCGAAATTTACAAATCATTTGGAACTTTAATAAAAATCTATAAAGCTCTTTAAAATTGTCCACCCAATGATAGGGTTATGTTATTTTACTTCACCTTTCAAAAGTACGTTTTCCAATAGTTTTAGGATGGGTATGGTGAAATATGTTATTTATATATCATACTCAAATATATTACGTACTACAGTAGTGTATATATGTATATTAGTACACATATTATTTAATTATGACTAAAATATATTACTAGATTATGACTTTATACAAAATAACATAACAATCAATATTGAAAGTGTTAGCGTTCCGTTAAAGTGTGATTCCATGTTGACTTAAATTATTGCTTGTATTGTGGTGAGAATTGAAAATAAAATCTGTATTTAAATGAGTAAAAAATATGTGCTTTATATCTAAAATTATAACAATAATTTTCTATTGTTTGATTTTGAACCACAGCCTCCACATGTACAAATGGCTATAGTCTTTCGACATCGGCACAACTAGATACAAAGTTAAGCGGACGGCAATCGGTAGAAACTACTGAGCGTTCTAACATTCTATTTCACAAACTTAAAACATTCTTTAATTTGCAACGTCAAAGCTACACGTTTAGGATGGTACCCAACGGTGCAGTGTTTTCACATCTTTGTAGGTATTGAAAGAGATATGAAATATTTTTTGCATACGACACGGTACTAATGCAGAACTCACGCTTGTAAGTATCGAGGCTGCATTTACAGAAAATACACCCACTGAACGCATCAGTTGTTTCCGGCGTAGTCACTTCCGTAATACAAATGCTACGCACATTATGCGAAATGTGCTACTAACTGATTGTTAACGATAAATCGCTAAGGATCGTTAAACGATCAGTGTCTAACTGTTATAGAGTCACCGATACGGTCTAGTATTTGTATATACTTGACAATGACGTAAATGAGTGTGCGTCAAATTAGTAAAAAATAATTGGTTTATATATATATTGGTTTATATAATAGTTGGTTTATATATAATAATTCTACTCATGCCATATTGCTCCAAAAATTCTATCGTTTCAAAAATTTCAGTTAAAAGCCCTTTGTGATGCTCTGCATTCATTTAGAATACTCAGTCCTAACCGATTACCGTTCACACAAAACTTGAACCAATTTCTGGTAGGAAAGTAAATATTTGGTCACGAGATGGGGTAGAAAATCTCTTCAAACGCTTTGTTGAAATGTAATCCTCAAAGGTTTGTAGAAAACAAATAAATTAATTACGAACATGATGCCAGAAATGCATTAGCTGTATCTTTTAAATGCAATTATTTCAAATTAGATAAAGTGCTATTTTAAATATATATTACTGTTTAATTCTTAATTTTTTTTCATACTTCGATACGAAATGACTACCTTACATCTCAATTTTTAATATTATTCAAGGAATTACAAAGTATTATATGAATAACGTGATAAATTGCTTAACTATAAGATTTTTTTTAATCTAATTTTTTTGTTATGTTGACTCATTAAAAGGTATATAAAATTTACGAACCGGTGTGATTTTGCAGCAAAGTTTATGTACTTTTCATGTAGATCCATAATCTCTTTATGCCAAATTGTGGATGTACTTTGTCGTGATGTATACAACGCGATTACACTGTCATATAATTTGTAAATACACGTTTTAAATACGTCATATTAATTAAAAGTGTAATCACACGTTGTTTAAATTTTAAACAAGTTATTTTACGTTTCAGATTTAAAAGGTTGTTTGGAGGCTTTGATATTTTGTCCTACTGGATTTCTTAGTAAAAATTAGTATCTAGTTATGAAGAGATTTCTGCTTCTGGACTATTTTACCTTCTTAGCACTACTGCTACTAAGTTGCTAAGTTGCAGAAATCATCTCACAGCATTTATATTATAATTACAATCTCTTAACTATTTAAAATAAGACAAATGAATCTTTTTTTTTCATTTGGTTATAAAATACCATTTAAAGGATTTTTTTTGCAATTTTATTTGTTTTTGTAAATCTTAGTAAATATCTTATTCTCGGAAATAAAGCATGAAATAATAGTTTTCCTATTTCGCAATTTGCCAGCTGGAAAATCTAATACTTTTTTTCTAATAGAAAGTAAATTAGATGTTACAGGAAAGAGATATATAGAAGAATAAATGGTTTACTTATTTATACGTTACTTTGGATTTCTAAACCTATTATGACATATAATTAAATAACGTATGGAACCCGTCGTGGGTCGGTACTGATTCACATTCGCATATTATATGCATGTAGTCCAAATACAGAGTTTCGTATTTGGACTACATGCGTGTGAAGGACTCACTCACTTCGATGCATTACTAACAAGTTATTGCCGTCACGCGATCGATCATTGTGTATAAGCTCTATCAGAATTAACAATCACTTTCTTCTGTAGTAACTAGAAGAGACAAAATTTCGACGATTACACACTACACTTAGAACTACCAACTTCATTTATATAGAGCCGGCTGTCGTCTTCATTTTTTCAAATGACATGTCACCCGATTGAAAAACTGTGTAACTTTTAACGCTTGTCACTGTTTAGGTTTTTCTACTCTTTTGATTTATATTGGAAACATGTTTTTACTGTAGGTGTATCATTTTTTCGTGATTACAATTCAATAAGAGGACAATCCAGAATTATTGTAATTATGAGTACATAATAATATATGTCTTTATAAGGATATTTATATAGTTAATACATGTCCCTTATATTAATGTATATGTCTATGGTTAATTGATATATGTCCCTAATAAGTCCTTATTAGAACTTAAGTTATAATAAACTATAAGTATATTATAACCAGCACATTGTCAGTAATCATTTACAATGAAAAATCGCTATATATGGTGTTTAATAAAGAGATTATAAATATTAATTATAAAATATAAAATTCGGTGGATATACAATTTCTTGTAGGTAAATCAGTAAAACATAAATAAAATAAAATTGATGGAATATCCGCAAAGTAATACACCTTCCTGTGATTTTTAACAGTCTATCATCTATATATTAAAATTTATATAAACCAACCAACAAATTTTTAATCGCTCTAAACAACGATACGGATGATAACCATCTCAAATAAATTCCGTTATAGAATGTTATAGTGCTCTTAGATCTAACTAATTAATCGTAAATTAATTTACAGGTGCCGTCACGTCTGTGAGCGCTGGATTTTGAATGCGCCTAGTGTTTTCAGGGTCTGATTGGTGGGCGGGTGAAGTGCGATAGGAAAAGCGTTTCATTACGCACATCGTCCATATGCAGATGCACAAGCACGCTCAACCCCGCTGCTATCGGCGAGCGCTCATAAACCGTGGCGGCATCGGACTAGAGCAGTTTTTTCATGCACCGTATCCACATGCGATAACGAGCACGAATAAAACTGCTTTTCATAGAACGTCGTTAACTTTTCTTATTTTAATTAATAAGCAATTAGATAGTTGCTATTTTAACATAAAGGATTTTTTCATTCCTTGACGAAAGTTAGCTTATCGACTCTAACTTTCGTATCCGATATCGAAAAGAGTCTCACATTCTCCGGCTAGCTGTGGGGACATAAAATAGCGCCGGGATAGAATGTGAGACTTTTGTTCGACATCACGGACGCAAGGCGAACTTTTCATCAAAGTATAAAAACGTATATGCACGACGGGAAAACAGAAGTATCTTTTCGCCCGCGATTATATTACCCTCGCCTTCGGCTCAGGTGACAACAACTGCGGGCAGGAACGTCCTACTTGTCTCTTAGTGCACGATATACTATATTTAAATTCTATTGCACGCAGGCTTTTGATTTTCCAAAATTTTTCTATAAATAAATTAAGACTGCCTTATATCTATAAAATGGATAGCAATATTATGTTAATATAGTAATGGTTAAGAACTTAGCAATGGAATTACAAAAGAATACAATTATAACCAACCTTTGGTGATGGTACCTTCATTAAACAGAATTTCGAGAAGATTGGTTATAGTCGTGATTTATTAAAAGCATACAAATAAATATTGAAAATATTTAGTATATTGTTAACAGTAGATAACTTATTTTTCCTTTCATGCATTAGTGTGATGGTTTACAGATATTCAAAAATAATTTTACTTAAATAATTTCTATATGATCTGAAATGCATTTCCTCGCCGATTGTAACTCTTCATTTGCCTGAAACGCATGAAAAAGTTCTGATTATAAAATGAATATCACATTCAGATAGCTTCAAACTAAACCAACCGTATATCTAAAAGATTGGAAAAGATTAAACGAGGTTCAATATCGATACTGCATTAGAACTTCGCATAAAACGTTTTAAAACAGTGTCATAAGCAGCTACGATTACGGTAAAGTGTATAAAAGTATACATGGCGCGATCAGTTCCGGGCGCCAAAGCTGACAAGATGTTCTTTGTGTAAACTCACGTGACGTTGTAGTCTAAGTTCACTTAGAGTGTTGAAGCAAATAGACATAGTCTGATTTTTGTGACGGACAAGTAATTGCTCTCATTTAAACAAACAGTGTAATTTGATTTCGGCGACAGAAAATACACACAATGGTCTGATAATAATAAAATCAGGGCATAACAAGGTTGCTGCCTACTTTTTTATCACATTAAGAAATACTATTATTAACCCCTTTGCAAATTCAATAATTTTACTGACTTCCATACATTTGTCTCTGTCTCACCGATTTATTCACGACTACGTGACATTCCTCATATAAAAATCTGTTTCTAGTATATCAGAAGATCTATTGCCAAGAAGATTTATCGTATTTTGTATTACATACCAATATCAGACAATGCTTTTAAGCAAATATTAACAGTGGCCAATAGCTCAGTTAAAAGAATATGAAAAGTTCTGTTTGTTTAAGAGCTATCAAAAGTCAGTTCCATTTATTAGTTTTTTGCGGTTCCCGGTCGCTAGTTATTGTAAATATCATATTGCATATAAATTAAAGACGGCCACAGAGGAGACATACGCATAAGCTCTCTAATAAATCGTTATTACCACTTTCACTTTCGCACGTTTGAATACCCATGAACGTCAACATATTAAATAGCTGATAGTTCGAGTTTATGTCGTATACGTGAACTTCATAAAAGGAAAAACTGTGGTTCAAAAGTGGTGTTTTTATGTTCTAGAATTTTTGAAGAGTACATTAGCTTTCCAGTCTCTAGAGAGTGGATGATCATCACCACCTACGAACACTCGCAACTCCAGAGGAGAGTCACCTGTGAGTTTCGAGGTAGGAATATGATATGTTTTGGAGGGGTGATTGTTGAAGAGGGAGTGCGGTGATAGAGGTGGGGTTATGATGAGTAATTATATATTTGATAAAAACTGAACAATTCAATTTGCGGGGGTCCGTCAGAGAAAAGATTACGCGACCGTTATCGTTGAACAGTAAGACACGGACGTCCGACAAGAGACAGATATTTATTAATCTCCCATAACAAGCTTAGCCGGTAGTCTATTCCTGTTCACGTTCCCAGCTCTAAAATTTACCTATTTAATAATATAAGCACCTTGTTGAATGACTGGGCAGTACGCAGTTTTTTTCTTATACGCGGTGAACTCCAGCGAGGAGTGAACCGCGTGTCGGCCGGCTGCACGCCCTCATCGACGTCGTCAGCTTCAGTTTTGATCTCCATTTTCTAAAAAAAACAAAAGGGAAAACAGGAGAATCTCAATCGAGTATACTTTTCTTCAACGGCGTTCATCTTTTTCTCTGTCAGCCACTTGTTAGTTACTTGTCGTTATATTCCTATAATCGTTTTTTCATTTTTATTCCCTCTATCGCTAGCAGCTATTTGATTTCTTCGATTTCATTATTGTACTTAAGATTTTTCTTTTTAAACGATATGGTGTCCTTCACTATGATTTGCCATTGATTTTTCTACTGTTAATTTAGTCGACCGATTCGATTAATTTGGGCCTTGTTAGCAATTAGCAGAAATTATTTCATAAATCATACTCCACCTGTAAAGTTATTCATTTTTAGTAGATTTCATAAAAATCTAATCATTGTATTTGACCTCATGATACAACTTTTGAAAAATTTTGTTGTTTTTTGACTTAACTCGACGAGCTGAGTCAGAAAATACATTCTATGGTTCAGAAGTTTATATATGTATGTATTTATAGATACAATGTGGGCTTGTCAGCACGATTGCATCTACGATTCTTTAGATATCTTAATTAAACTCAACATACATGTTTTATGTACCATTACAAAGGTCGAGTTTAAATATAAGCCAATCAGTAAATAAGTTTAGAAGTTACATAATTTTAAAATTTTGAAAATCCGATAATTACATATTCCATATGAATAATATATGAAAAAAAAAATTAAATTTACTTCCATTTCGGCAGCCGAATGGCCTTTTTTAATCATTATTTTTGATGAATAATTTCTTAGGCACGTTAGAGAGATTTCGTGTTATGAAGTCACAGTAAAAGACACGGTCGGGTGAAATGGTCTGGTCCGCTCGGTTCTTTTCGGCTGAGCCCAGCGAACCCACGTGTGCGACGCAATTGCACAGCTGATTACAGCTGATTGCGACTACTTTCATTGCAAAAATGAATGAAATAATAAAAATGAAAGGATAAAAAGCTAGCCAAACAGTATTCAACCAGACCGTTTAATTGACTAACGAGACCGCAACGGTATTAAACTATTTGTATCTTTTGTGTTGTCTAAAGCTGTTTCTTCACAAACGTTATTGTCCCATTATGCTTTAGTATTTACTACAATAGTTTTGCCCGCCGCTCGCTCGCGTTAACTTCAAACCTTTCATCATTTACATCGACCGATCACTCTGTTAACCGTGATCCCAATATCATCTCTGCTTTCGATTTCAGTTCTGGCTCCGTTCTGATTCCGATTCTGGTCCCGATCTAGATTCAGGTTTATTTCGAAATAAACATAATTCACCCGCGGCTCCAGCCGCGTGGATCTACAACAAAACACTTTTCATCTTTTATATCGATCGACGACGTTACCGACCATGCTCCCGATATCGGTCCCGTTCTCGCTTCCATACCAGACAAACCTATATCCTCACACCAAGCACATAAGTAAAACCTTAAATATTTTTGTTTGAAAACGGTCTTACTTACGCTCTCCATCCTAATACCGGCCCTGCTTTCGATTTTATTAACGAACCGACATTGAACTCGCATTTCTGATGAAAATTGTTGTTACGAATAACCGATAGGCGTAAGTAAAGAATTCGTTCTAAGATCATGAGATATGCTCATAGGAACATCCAAACATAAACTTTCACAATTATTATATTAATAAGTTTTTAGGGAAGCACATTTGATAGTTGACGTTACACTTTATGCGATTAACTTTTTTAAACATTCAAGAGTTATAACGTCGTACTATAAGCATTTTGAGAAAATGTACCTTTCAAATAATGATCTAAATGAATTTTTTGTGCTTTCAAAATCAAAACCAACGCACTTTTTGAAATACTTGGGAAAGGTTAATTACAATATCGTAGTGCGATCTGAATTCGTCTATTAAGTACTGTCTACTATTTTGACTGACCAGTGCATGCAGTGTCTAAATCACCAATATGTATTCTTAACCGTATTTTATTCAGTGAACGAAGATTGACGGCAAAAAAAATATTACGTATCTCAGTGCTGTGATTTATAATAAAACTTGACATAATTAGTGATTTGAATTCGTAATATGCTACATTTTACTAAGAACACACGCTTTCTTTCATTCTTCGAAGAACACACGCTAGGGACATGATCCATATTAATAGAAAATGCCTGCCACATGAACACCGACATTTATTTAGAAATGGCCAAGGAGATACTGGGATTGTGATTCGCACGTCTCCGTGGCATTTACCTGCACAATCAACCGTGTGAGCGTGTGCTGTTGCTCCAGCAGTGCCGACATCTCGCGCAGGCGACGTTTTTGTTTGTCCAACTCGGAAGTGATGTAGTCCTCGTTACTTTCCAAAACCAAATCCAGATTCACTGCAATGAAATATCAGCTTTTATTATCTTACTATATGTCATTAAGGGTAAACGCAACGCTTCGATTATATACAAATTTATTTCGTCGTTTATATTCATTCTATAATACAAATAAATTCACAATAACATTAAAAAAGTTAAAAATGCGAATTTTGTTACGTGATTTCGGAGAAACAATATCATTATCTTATTTTGATATTTAAGTTTTGAATTCATGAAAACCGGCAGTATTCACGTCCGTGTGAGTGCACACAGAAATGAATCTCTTGTGTTTATTAACACATACATATATGCAACTGAATATTACAATTTATTTGTCAAAATTGAAAGCCGTCACATCACCATAGAGTATAGAGTATATATTTCATCAACATGTTTACAAACACAGAGTGAAAGAAATGTAATAATAATAATATTGGTATATTTCCGCATTATTTGGCCTATGGTTGCCACTTTTGGCTTTACATATCATACGAGCTAGACGAAGACGAGACGCGTCGTATGAACAAAGCGGCAACATAGCCTGGAAAACATCTTTATTTATTTACCTTTGAGAAACAGCAAATCTTCTCACTGACTTTTCACATATTCACATTTCTCATTTTAAATGTTATAGATAGTTTCAAATCTATTAAAAGTTTACAAGGACAAATTTTCACGACGGTCTAGGTATAAGAGGTTAAAAATATTTATGTAGTTTTATTCTTCATGAAGCGTAAAGAAATTGTTTATTGCCTACTTATAGTCCGTTTTCAATATATCTATATATTTAAAATTGTTTTGACGTGACAACGTCTTAAATTAGGTTGCGGCTGGGAGTCACTTTGAAAAGTGTAACGCTCGGTAACGTAACGATGAGTCACCGAACGAGAGAGGCCCGCCGAATGCCTTGCGTCTCTCTCCCACTCAACTATGATCGGTCTGCCGCGCGCGCAGCACTAGAGAATTAGTGCATAGCTTGCAAATGTATTGCAAGTTATTGTATGTATATTTGTATATAAATACGTATGTATGTGTAAAGGTAAAAATAAAATTTTGTTAATATGAAATTCAGTGCGAGATTCTTTGTATAAATTAATGTTTTAAATATAATTCTTTGTATAAATAAATGTTTTAAATTGTTACTATTATTTCATCCTTCTTCCTACTATACGAATGAATATTCACATTAAAATGATTTTACCATTCAAAATCGTTGTCACGTAAAACTTTCGCCCGTATACCGACTTTACAGGCAACCAAATTTTTTTAATAAAGTTATGTTACATACACATATGTATTATTTATATTTATTTGAAATTAATTTTACTACGTCGTACATTGTGCTGTAGAAAATCAAAAATCGTAAGCAAATACTTTTCAAATTCAGAAACTATTTCCTCTTTATAGTTCTTAATGCATTATCAAACCAAATGTAATGCTTACAACCAATAAGTAGATATATTAGTTAATTAATTTTTTATTATGTGAAGATATTTTTATATTTTTCGCGTTGGCAAATAAATATTTACATTGTATATTTTAGTGTAATGTTATTTGTACACATTTACGTTACTGTTCTTATTCGTATTTCGTAACTTATTCTGATTTTCACAGAAATAACGTTTCGGGTTTGTGAATAAAAAGAGACGATAAACTGTGTTTCGTTTCGTATTAAATACTCATAACAACTATGTTATTAAATATGTATAAACTAAAATTATATTTAAAATTTCACGCTAATTCATTCCATAAACTTTTAAAATATATATGTCATGTCTATTGAGCATTGAAACATTGAGCCTGCAAAAGCGTTTTCAGAAGAGGCTTTTCAGGTCATATAAAAGAGAAAATAAAAATTATGTAAAAAGCTTTATGTGAGGTACAATAATAAAGAATTCCACAGAAAATACTTTAAAATTGCGAGAATCCTCTCGAGATACGATATATTTCAAACGTATAGTGGTTGTTACTTAATGCGTAATAAAAATTTTACTATAGGCAATCATTCTAGATCGTGCTATAGTAATTTTAACACTATAAATACAAATAGAATTGAGAATTATATAGAATTTCGCAAAATATTTTATGTACGAAATAATCAAGTTATAGATCGTTCGTTCGCTCAAATCGGTTTCCAATCTTTAAATTCAACTTATTGTGGCCTACACGTTAACTTTTTAATCACTCAAATTATATTATAAGAGTGCTTGTTAATCTCACAAATACAACCATCGAACCATAAGCCACTCTAACTACTGACCTTTTTACTAATTAGAATAATTTGTAAATTTCAGCGGAATTGGTTCAACTGTATGGATTCTTAGTAATACTCACAGTATCCCAAAATGTACCAAATCCCTTTACTCACTTTCGGTTACATCAATTCAAAATTTTATTGAGATCGGCTTAATGGTAAGAGTTCTTCGAATTTTCTTACGGAATTTTTAAAATATATCGAAAATCCTTTCGTTGGCATTCGTTGTCTACATCCTAAATTTTATTAAAATAGGTTAAATTATAAGGGTTCTCAGTAATTCTCACAGAACCCTAAAACATATCGAACATATCATTACTCATTTTCAGTTGCCTCTATTCTGAATTTTATTAAAATCGGTTAAAGTACAAGGTCCTCAGTAGTTCCAACGGAACCCTTAAAATACATCGAATATCCATTTACTGATTTTCCAGTTGTTTCTATTCTTAATTTTATTAAATTCGGTTAAATTATAAGGGTTCTCGGCAATCTCACGAAAACCTAAATATGTATTTTTTTACGATTTTCAGTTGTCTTACATTCTCCATTACTATAAATTTTTTTGTTATTAATTATACTCTAAGGATTTTCATTAATTGTGACGAAACCCTAAAAAAAGTCACACCCTTGATATTTTTTGTTGTGGTTAATTTTTCTTCATGGATTCACCCGTGTGGACATAGTAATTGATTTGCAATAGGACCTTTGATTCAATTGCAGTAAAATTATCCCATTTTTAAATTTTCCTATAGTACACGCAGGAACCCTAAATGTGAATTATTGTTATAAGAAAAGTTACAAAAATATATTTTTCAAAGTTTGATGATTGAAAACTTCTCAAACAATATTCTTTTTACATATTATTTAACCATATTGATGAATAAACATAAAATTGTCGGGCGACTGGCTATAGAGTACCCTGGTGAAATATTTTTTAAAGAATTAGTCGTAACCAAAACGGTTGTGGCCTTTTCGTAAAGCCACTCGTTTCTAAAAATCCTCCAGTTGTAGTAATCACGGACATGTCTGTATTTGTGTTTAATAGCACAAAATCAAAAAAGACAAATAAAATTTTTCCATAAATTTTAATTACATCATAATTTTTGAATAATTGTACTCTTATATGTGAAATTTAAAAATAGCTTTCCGTATAACTGAGTTTGTTAAACCGCAAATTAGCATTTGGGACAAAATTTAACATTTTTTTAGTAAGCAATTTTTTTAGTAAGTAAGTACAGCTGTACAGCGCCATCTCTCGACACTTACTTTTTGTAATAGTTTCGAATCACCTTAAGCCAACGAATACGATACGATATAAACGTAGCGATAAATGATAGGACGCATTGGTCGATATGAACCTCGCCATTTACTAACTTTTGCCCACGTTTCCGCTCGCGCAGTCATAAAATGGTCAATTTTTTTTGATAGGGTTTGCGAAAAATCCGTTCTTAGTGAGTGTCTATGTTCCAAAAAGAATATGCCAAATGTCACATCAATCGGACCTATAGTTTCGGAGATCTCGTGATGAATCAGTCGGTGAACAGTCATTGGTATTTTGCTTATATACTGTATATATAGTATACAAGTAGAAATTAAATGATTCACTGAACAAGTCCTAGCCGAAAGCAGTAGCTCCTAGATATTTGAAATATTATATAAAGCTTATTCAATTGTGAAGTATTTATAAAGCGCTAATATTTGAGGTATAACACTAGTATAAATGCAATAGGAGCCTTAAAAATAGAATATTTCATTTTGATACACGTCTAGAAGCCGAGTTAAACGCAAAATACTCTTAAATTGGGAACTGTTACCGAATACAGAGATTTATTTTAGTATTTCATGTCTGTATGTTTTCAATCACCCTTTAATCCAAACACCAAATATTGGGGCGATAGTAGAACCGCACTAGAGATCATGGAGAACACGGTGTCGTCAGTCAATGTAAAAGACGTAGAAATTCACTATTTAACCAAGCGGGCGTAGCTACGGGCAGATGCTAGTTTTATAATATAATACACAAACACTAAAAAGAGGTTTTGAAAATGCCATCGCTAAAGAAACGTTTTATGGAAGTATCCTTAATTATAATTTTCAATATCTTCCTATGCTAATAGAAAAAAAATCCAAAAGTGTACGTCTCACCGCGGTCATTAACTTCTAAAATAAAAAAAAATCAATATAGTTTTTGATAATGAAATTTCAAAAAAAGATTTATCAAATTCAAATTTCGCGCCATTTCGTGAGATATTTATAATGGCTCATGCGCTGATCTCGACTTTTCACATATGGCTTAAGGCTAATCTTCATTTGTATATAAAAAAACGAGTGGTGTCGTGGGACACCAGGTAGGAACGAAGTTCCTTCGGCTAATGTAGAATCGACACAATTTACAAAAAAAAAATCGTGCTCAATTTTATGTAGATTTTCTCGATTTTTCTAAATTTTTCTGATTAGTTTTATTTAAGTACAGGAAAGTATTTAGGAAATTCAGTATTTTAGGAAATAAAATAAATTACATAAAAAAATCGTAATTCAAATTATCAACTAAAGTAACAAAACATGTCTCTTTATTTTTGTTTGACAACACAAAATTACATAGAAATAGAATAATTTCCACCATTATCACTGTCAATTGCATTCAAGTCACTTGTTAGTTCACTTGCCATTGTTACTATATTTATTATTGTTTTGACGATTTGAAATTATATGACAATAAACGTGACTACTCACGAGTAAAATGTATATATAATGTGAATATTAGCCACGTGCTTGTCCATAAATTCATGAGTATATACTATGCATTATGGGTGGAGTGGTAATAGAGAGAGAGAGGGATGAGAGAACGAAAAGAAAGAGGGAGAAAGAGAAAGGTATTATACACTATTCGCTTTTGTATACGACCCGCGCCTGCGCACGTCTCATTTAACGGTTTTATTCCACGGACTTTTTCTTACGGTTTTATTATCACATTTTTCAGTTCGGTCGCGCAGCAAAATCCCTGTCTCCTCCAAGCTCGCCGTAAGGAACTTCGTTCCAATATAGATATACAAACAACACCTCAACGCTCCGCTTGTGAGGCGTGCAAAAAATCATAATTTGAGATTGTAACGCTTTTCGGTTCGATTTTCGAAAATCAAACTTACGTGAAATCTTATCGTTTTAGGGTACTAGAAACCTGTTTTGACTTTCTATCGAATGCTATCTATATGTCTATATGTATTTGGGCGCGAGCGCGTGTGCGCGTGTGTGCATGTGTGTAAAGTAAAACGTTGGCAACGGCAAAACTTCACTGGAAACGTAATTGCCATTGTCAGTGCGTTTTGAAATTTCGAAGTTTTATTATAGAAACCTAATTAATGTAATGCAATTTACCAGCTCTTAACGTTTTGAAGTCCTAGGAAACTGTTCTATTTATTTGATGATATTTGCATGTATATATGTTTGTATGATATGCGTGGTAATTTTTATCGTTTGTAATCGTTTAAATAATTTTAAACGATTATGTTGCTCAACACCAAAATCTATTGGCAGTGTAATCTTCGACTCTATAGCCAAAAAAACTACGACGATGGCTGCAAACTGGATCAAATTCGGGTGATTTGTTTGAAAGATTGTTGTAGGAATATTTTCAAATTTTATGTTATAAAAATTATTTAACTTGTACTTGGATCAAATTTTGGAATCCTGTCATGTTTTTTACATTTAAAAACTACATTGAATACAGCAATTGAATCAAAATAAGTAAATAAGTTTAAGAGAAATCGTAGTCAAAAACTAAAAAAAAAAGTATAAATCACGTTTCTATCTAGAACGATTTTTGGAAGTCAGTCATATTTTTTTCTTTTATAATGAAGTAGTACTGTGCACAAAAAAAAAGATAGTTCAAGCTCAGACTTAGCGATCTCTATAATTTGAAAAAATATTATTTAACGTGTTTCAGATAAGCACCGTAACAATTTTTTTAATTTTTGTACGCATGTAATCAAGTGGCCTAAAATATACGGTACTTGATTTTTTAACCCAAAATTTTGAGTATGCAATTGTTGTACAATATAATCGTCGGTAAGAAGTGATGATTTCCATAATACGGTTCTTTCTACTTTGGAGAAAAAATTTACTATTTCTATCACAGAACCATTAGAAATATTTCGGATTATACTCTTCTCTATAGGCATAATATTATAAATATGTCTCTGCTTTTCTCCAAAATTATTTGCACTTTCTCAACTAAAAAATCTAAAATTAAAAGAAATTGAAATTTAACACGAAAATTTCTGCTAAACAATAATTTTTATGCTATTAATGTCAGTAAGTTAAAATTTCTAAATAAATATGCTTTTTTTTGAGCTCGAATAGTTCAGTAACGTATAACCAGCTAGAAGCTTTGAGCTAAACCAAAAAATATACTGATAAGTATATTTTATTGTTGAAAAAATGGCAGAAAATTTTAGGGATGGCGTACAGTTTTAAGCATTTTCAGACTTTTTTTAATGAATGACCTTTCTTTCCGATATTATAGTTGCACGAAATAATTAATATTATAGATAAAGAAAAGAAACTAATTTTTAAATAGAATTTATTGTGATTCACTTGAAGGGTAGAACAAAGACTGTATATTAATATGAATAGAGGCATTGTATTCGTTTTTTTCTAAACGGAAAGCAACATGACCTAATGCCGTCTGCATGTGTGCGATGTTATAATAATCGCGACAACACACATGTGGACTAAAATTATTTACATGGTATAAAAAGTGTACTAACAACGAGCATCGATATCGAGTTGAGTCAAAAAGTTTTAAACAATACTGGTCTGTGGCGACAACAATGTTGCAAGTACCTATATCCCGTATCCATTTGAAATGATATGATCACTATAGTGGAACGAGAAAGTTACGAATCAAAATTAATAAATTCAGCTTATTAATTTAATGATCAATTGAAATTATTAAATTGGTGGTGTATTAAAGAAAGGCCATGCTTTATGAATTCGTAACCAACAAGCTTACATGAAACGATTAATGCATATCTCTGTCTACCCTTTTGGGAAATAAGCTTGAGTTTATAATAATAAACAATAATACTAATATTGTGCATAGGACTTTTTAGGGTGACCCTTGTCGACTCTTCTAGAATATACATTCGCTCTGTAGATTTATTATGTTAGTCACTTTCACCAATCCTTTTCAAATAGGTAAACCTCGGAACATACCTGTTTTCGCTTTACCCGTTACATTACAAACCACATCACCCTCTCACATCATTGTTCCTTAATTTATCTTTCGAAAATACTCATACCATGTAGTGATCGCATCTACACTTCGCATCGCATCTATATTTTTCTTCTGCCTCACTCAACTTTTACCACCGTACATAAGCGTAGCGATCATAATGCTGACATTTAACTTTATACCTCTTTTTTTAACAGGAACATTCATTTAAGTTACTGTCGCCTGCGACTCCCGTGCCGACGGCGCAAGGATTACTTGATCGTCGACGACTAAGGGGCATTTGATGAGCAATTTCAAATTATAGAGACACCTATCTATGCATAAATTGAACAGTCACACCTTTCACACCAAATCTGATACCTTTTCAAATGTCAAAGCAGTCAGTGTTCGAAATCCCGCTTCCTTCCGTACATCCGAGATCTTATTTTCAATCTCATTCACAACTCTTTCAGCAATGATTTTTGCATACAGTTTGCCTACGACGCTGACGAGACTTATAGAGCAGTAATTTGTGCGAACCTGTCATGAGCTTTTCCCTTTATGGAAGAGTGCAATGACGGCTTTTTTCTTCTATCATACCCAACTTTCATTATCGTGCATAAGCGTAGGATCAAGACTCCATTATGAATAGTAAAACGCGCTAATCGTGAGACACTTCTAATATTCATAGTTGCAAGCAAGCACCCATTCTCTTTATTACCTCCTTTCATTATCTTACTCATTTATTTATAATCTTTGTAGAACGATTCCGTTGAAATGTCTAGTTTGCAATTTCATTTTTACATTACATCTCAAATAGTATATTTTAAGACTCCCCTCATCCTTGTTATATCTTGTCACATTCAGAAATAGTCACTCACCTGCGGGCCCAGCACAACGCTCAGAGACGAGTCTCTCTAGGACTATCCTTCTCGTGCAACGTAACGTTTGAAAGGGACAGTCCTAGTCAGAGATTCTTCTCTAGGGCACCGTGCTAGGCCCGCCGGTTGAAAACATGTTTAAGGATTGAATATATAATGGTATACCCTGCTACAGTTTTTATTTCAAATTGAACGGCTAGGACCTTAAACTCTACACTGGACCACTGCAAGTTGAGAGTGTAAAGGATGTTAACGAGAGTTAATAAAGATGGTAAGTTTTTAACACACTTAACGTGCTCCCTAATGTGAGCGATTTAGTTTGATTTTGTATTATTTAATTATCGTTAAGTAAATAGATCTACATCTAAGTTTTTGATTTAGAATCTATGGTGGATAAGAACTCTACGAATGAGCCGTCGACTACATCGATAACTAAGAAAAACTGTCCGATAAGTAGATCCAACTTCGGTATAAAGCTCACACAAAGAATTCAACTCGCCTAAGGAGTTTTCTGGAAAATATGTACCTTCTTCGACGATAACACATGTTAGTGTAGAAAGACGAATGCATTCGAAAGGCACTTGTCGTTGGTGACGTAAGGATGCCAGTCACGGTTTTTACCATTGGCATCGTCAACTACATCTGGACGTATTCCAAGCAATGACAAAAAGGACTTTGTTAAGAGTTTATTTATATAGTAAATTTCAAAATGAGAAATCCGACAGAATAACAAAAGAATCGTATGACAATCACAAAATCAGTAATTTGAATTCAACACTTAACCATTAACAGCGCTCCTGTATAATCCTTATTGCATACATAATTATTGTTCCTGTCTTAGTGAACTGTTTTAATCTTACTCCTGATATCAAAAGCTTTCAATTCCAAATCCTTTAAGATTGTATTGAATGCTTGAATTTTATTTTGTTTTTGGCACTAGAGACATATATTCTGGGAATGTAAAAAAAAAATAATGTAAAAATAATTTAAAAGCACAGTAGCAAGTTTCGACAGGATAAATCTGGGTAACAGTTGATTTTACAGTCCAACGTTAAGATATGCATTGCATTGCTTTAGGATAAATCGAAAGTTTAAAAAAATATCGAATTATAACATTCAAATGCTTTTTACAGAAACAACCGATTCGAAGAAGGTAGTTTGGAGAAGTCAAAAAATATTCAAATCTAAAAAAATATAAAAATTGTTATGAATAAACATTTTCTTTAATTCTTGTTCACGATTTCTCTTAAAAAAGTTAACCGATTTAAACTAGGTAAATGTTCAACTTAGTTTTATTAGGAATAGAGCTGATTAGATTTCAGAATTCCGATGTATTCTAGACTTTAGAAATTGTTTGAAAATTATTTTTTTATGTTTTTCAATATCTATCTAATCAATTTATCTTAAAATTAATATTCATCAATTCCTATCAAATGTCTCAAGTCTGCTTTCAATCGCTGTATTCATTTCAAAATATTCAAGGTTTACACACTAACAAACACCTTCGCACAAATACTCACACTCATACGGACACCCTTCTGAAAATGGTAAGAAAAGCCTCCTGGGACCTCGAGATCCGATTAAATCCCGATTTTCAAGAATTAGACTGAAATCTCCAATTTAAGAAAAGTATCAATTTACCTAACAGGAAATTAAAAAGTGTTTATTGCAATTGTATATACAAATTAAACTGTCCAAGAAAACCAAATTATTGAAATACAATGAAAATATGTGGATTTTCCCTAATAATATTAAAATTATATTTTGAACTTTGAATCGTACTGTTTGTGCTATATATCTCGAGCATGAGCATTTGAGATATCAGTAAAATGTAATGTGTGTCACATGAACCCCGAACTCCACAGTTCGCCTTGTCTGCCATCCGGTGCAAGCAAGCTAACGGTAAGTTATGTTTTTCATAATAAATGCTTGTTTTTAATGTAATTTTAATAAAAATTAATAATAATAACAATTTATTAGGGGAATAAACACATATGACTTGAAAATGTATTAACAAGGTGTTCGATTAAGCCACGTGGTTCCATTATGCCCTCATTTGAACTCCCCTTAAGATAACCTAGCACTATTTTTCCCTTGCCCCCCAGCCCTTGCTAATGAAACGTACTTTATTTCAATGAAGTCCAGAAATTATTGTGTTATTTTCATCTAAACATCATATAATTGTAAAAATACATGAAAGATTTAGACAAAATAATGATAAAATTTTAATAAAATTTCAAATGCGCTTTCAGATTCCTGTAGCTGCTTTATGCGGGATCCTATTCACAAAGATGTCTAAAGGTGAGTTATAAACATACTTTAATAACTTCAATTTTCAAAAATAAATTTAAATACATAGTCTGGAAATAAATAGTTTAAAAACTAACAGTTATTCTTTAATAAATAAAAAATTTGTTCTATTATGAATTAAAATAATAATGAACAATGACGAAAATACTAGTATTATTGTGGAAAGCGTAGGCGCTCTACACACGAAAAATGGCACAAAGCGCCCCACGCTTTTTCCACAATAATACTAGTATTTTTCGTCATTGTTCATTATTTTTTTGAGTTCATATTAAGGATTATTTTTCACTTTTTAGTTTAATGTATTTTAAAAGCGTGTTTTTAGTTTTTTAAACTATATTTATTTTTCATTTTTAGTTCGGTTGATTGGTAAAAATTTGTAATTTTTAACAATACAACATAGATCATTACAAAAACAGTAATAGAATTTAGTAACAGTAATAAGCCACTTGTTCTCACGCAGACGATACGTGTCGAAATTATTCGATCCTGGCGATCCTGATCAGTATAAGAGGCTAAACTTATCAAATTATTGTATTGTCATTGCTCCTTGATAAGTATGCAAAGTTTCAAATTAATCAGACTTCTTAAAATTGGTGAAAATTAAGCTCAAAAATTCCGTTACATACATAGATACATACAACCCAAGATTATATTAATCCTGGCGGTCCTAATAAGGATAATGGAAACTGTTATCAAATTATTGTATTGTCATCGGTCCTGAGATGTGTGCAAAGTTTCAAGTTGATCAGACTTCTAGAAACCGGTGAAAATTAAGCTCAAAGATTCCGTTACAGTTAGTTAGTTAGTTAGTTAAATACAACCCAAGCTTATAAAAGCGTGTTAAAAACAACCCCACATAATAAAAATTACGACGGGATGGTTTGTATGGGTTCGAGTAACTACGAAAACAAAAGAATTGTCATGTAATTACTATACCAGTAGTGTTTCGTTTGATCGTATCACGAGCAAATAGATATTTTATTCCCTTTATTCAAAAAGTAATGAATATTTCGATATTAAAAAAAAAAACATTTAAATGTGGCTAAATAGTTGTATACAGTATGACGACGTTGTTTTAAAATGCTCGCTGGTAAAAAAATTGTTACAAAACTAACAGTAAACTGATATAAAGTATTATATTGCATTATTTCTATTATAACCAAATACTAATAAACCTAGGTCAGAACGCCGCCGCTATATTGTTAGGATAAGGCAACAGCACATATGAGCATCCCGCGAGTGCGAGCGAGACAGCATGCTTTAAACCGCCGCACGTAGATACACGGTGGCGGTATGGCGGCCTGCGTTCTTCACGGACGCCATATCTTCAAAATATTTTGACATGAAAGAGATTACATGAAGTATGTTATGTGTGGTGGGTGGTGCGTCCACGAGAACGGTTTAATTCGTATAAATACCTATAACAGAATTCGATAAGAACTATCGACGATACCGAAACCTGTGGGTATATGTCAAAATGAGCCACACATTTAGCCACATGCCGCTGTAGGTCGTTTTCGGTTCACAACAGAGCGGTGTTCAGCAGTCGATATTTACTAGCTGCCATAAATAATTACTTACTCTTCTTCATGTACGAGTATTAACATGATAGTTCATTAGTTAGTTAGCTTTAGAAAGTATTATTTTAACTATTTTTTCAACGTGATGATGATGATGATGATGTCTAGATACATCATCACAAACTTTCGCGTTAACAAAATAGTACTTTCTAAAGCTAACTGACTAAGAAACTATCATGTTAGTACTCGCTGTTTGTTACACTTTCACGAAAAAACTACTAGATGGGTTTCGATAAAACCTCAAAGTATTTTAGTTTGTGGCTCAAAAATTTATAAAGATACTAGCTTTTACTAGGGCCTTCGCGGAACGTATAACGATTTTTTCATTTATGGCAACTGGTCATTGGTAACAGTAATATTTAATGGAGGGTTAATTTTAACATTGGTTCAGGATCGATCAAAACAGATCGCTATTAAGAGTGTGCGAGATCTTTCATGTGTCTTTTGTTTGAATATAGGTTCATCTGAGATAATTTTATGAGAATTGAATAAAAGGCAGAACCGGTATTTATATCAAGACCGAAATTTGAGTTAAGAGTGGATTTTATAAATCAGGACAGATTAATCTCTCTTTGTAATCAACTATATTTCAAAAGCGTATGCTTCAAATCTAAAAATATGCTAGCTCGAGAGCCGCGACTTTTCGAAAATGTTTTTATTCCTCAAGTTCCATCCAGTCTTAAATTTAATATAAGTTATTTATATAACATAGTTATAAAATAATAAATTATCCTGACTCTTGGCAACCATTCCCCACTAAGTGCCTAAGAACTTCAGCTATGGATCTATGTATCATTATCTTGTGACATCATGCATAGAAGACGATAACGCTGATATATGGAAAATCGCGATTGTACACCGAGATTTAGTATAATATCAATAATCGAGACAAGATATTGAAAATTTATAAAATAATATGTATCGTCTTTGAATGATTTTAGCCGTGTATCACTTTTACATACTTCATAACAACACCATTTTGTTGTTCCTTTTCGTACAGTCAACATAACTAAAATGAAATGTAAAAATTTTTTTTCAATTATATGATTTATTACTTTCTTTTCTTTCAATTTTTTACAGTGAAAATGCTTCAATAAAAATTGTATTATTTTTATTTTTTATGTACGGGCACTTTATCGTGGTTGCTTATCAAAAACTGTACGAAAAAGAAGGTTGATGCTAACGCATGCGCACACAAAAATTTTGAAATGAAAAGGCCTATTATTAGTAGAGGAATACGTTTTTTCCGGGTTGCAATAAATTACAATTCATCTTAAAAACAAGTGAACGAAATTGTTTAAAAACATGATTAATAAAATTTTAATTAAAATTACTTGCGGCTATATTATAATTGACAACATGACAGAAAGGTATTATTATATTAATAATTATCAATAAAAATGCATTTTGATTATAAAACAGATGGACATAGAAATCACTCAATTGGATCTTTTATTATTTATACACGCATTAACTTCCGTCTGCGATTTCTTAAACAGTTTTGAATTGGATGAATCTGGGGCAAATGTTAGTATGTCAAAATAAAACATAGATTACATTACTCGAGGGATAGTGTAGCCCTATAGATGTGAAAGAAGCGGTTTCTAATTATATACTATTTTTGTGGTATTTATTGAAAATTTTTTATATAAAGCATTTAATGTCCAATTCCAGAACATATCCTTCCTCTGTACAAAATTTTATTACAGTCCGCTCAGCAGTTTAATCGTGGTTGAAAGACAAATATTCAAACAAAAGTACTTCGACATTTACAATATATAAATAACATTAATGTTACAAATAAGTATGACATTATGTTATATACTGTTGAAAACAGCTTGAATGTTCGTTATGATGTATGTTTATAAATAAAAATAGTAAAACATTTTACTAATATTTAAGCCGTACGATTGATAATCCAAAATTACATAGGTATATATGAAAATATTGCATTACGCTATAATATATTTTCTTTGTATTTCGGGCGTTAACATCGCCTTCGTTCTTCTTCTCGGATTAGTGTTCAAGGAGTGTTACGGAGATTGTAACAACACCCACATCAAAAATATCGATGTATGCACTTACAACATCGAATGCCGAGGGACCGTCAGAGACGTCGATTTGACTTTCAAGTGCGACCAACCCGGTAGGACGGAAAGCGTTCATCTCATTCTCAAGAACGCCAGCGAGAGATTCGACGAACCTCTGAAAGCTACACATTTTCTCAATTCTGTCACCGATTTGAAGACCAGAGGAGTTCTGAATGATACAGCGCTGTCTATTTTCCAGCACACTCCCGCCCTCAAAAATCTATCTCTTTCCAATAATGGAATTTATCGTATACCGCACGGATCTTTTTGCAGACTTGAAAATTTAACGAAATTGGATATATCGTACAACATGCTGATTGATGTCGAAGGTTTATTCGCATTCGAAAACAAACGCAGCAAACTGAGAAATCTTGTCTTGTCTAATAACGAAATCCTAATTTTGACTAGGTATACATTCGAACAGTTAAGTTCGCTGGTTGAATTAGACTTGTCACATAATTTGATACGCAATCTTTTTGATAAACCGTTCGATAATTTGAACAATTTGTATATTTTGAATATGGATTACAACGAAATAGAAGAACTGGGGGATTCCCTAAATCACCTTACACGTCTTAGACATCTATTTTTGAAAGGAAACCCGATAAAGGTCATCGATGATAAACTAACAAATGTAGTTCAACATTTACAAACATTCGACCTGTCATATAATGATATTAATGATGCGCTACCGACAATTCTAATAAGAGAAAGTCAGATTTTAAGCTCCGATAGCGTGTGTAGAGTCACATTATCGAATAATTACATACAATATCTACCTAACTCAACCGAGATATGGCAGTTCACTCACACCGAAAGTTTTCTATTAGATGCTAACGCAAACATCTCTATTGTATTAGATTTGTCTTACAATGACATAGAAGAAATAGAATACAACGCTTTCGAGGGTACAAATAAAATTGTCTCCCTAGATCTATCGTATAATCAACTTTACGAATTTTCGTCAGACCAGAGGACCTATCAAACATCGTAAGTCTCAACTTAAGTAACAACTTCTTGAACAGGCTACTATGTAAAGACATTTACGTCGATGAAATATTTAGAAATTACTGGATATATCTTACAATATCATCGATGTCATTGAG
Source organism: Eumeta japonica (assembly GCA_005406025.1). Classification (NCBI taxonomy): domain Eukaryota; kingdom Metazoa; phylum Arthropoda; class Insecta; order Lepidoptera; family Psychidae; genus Eumeta; species Eumeta japonica. The sequence goes on along the minus strand of BGZK01002259.1, from coordinate 10,385 downwards.
AACAATGCGTTTACTTCGAGTCGAAGATTGAAATACGTGAATATGGCAAATAATAAAAATAACGACCTTGGACGGAAACCAAGTTCAGATGTTTCATCCCTCAGGCGGCACCTTACTGTCCAACAACGACATATCAAAGATGTCGCTTAGATTGGATAAAGCACAACGTTTGAGAGTCCTTTCATTAAATTCAAATAAAATAGTAGTATAGACGAAATAAAGTTGTATTTGCTCATGGACTTGTGGCAACTTGATTTATCCAACAACACTATTCAAGTTTTGCCCGATAACTGTATGTTGCTGCCGTCCGGATTAGTTTTCTTGGATTTAAGTCGAAATAAAATAGACGACTTACATCCCTTTGTTTCTTGCCTAAGTCAATTGCAAGAATTGCGATTGTCGCAAAATAAATTAGAGAAGCTTTCTATAGAAGTTTTTAAAGGGTTGATAAATTTAATGAATTTGGACCTTCTACATAGAATAAGCTTTTTGGACTCCGCTCCATTTAAGGATCTGAAATCTCTAAAGCTATTGTCCGTGCAATATAACTGGATCGAAAAGTTAGATGAAGGTCAATGGATTGGCGACAATCGCACGCTCAGTATCTATATCGATGGTAACTATTTGACATGTGAGTGGTTGAACAAACACATCGATAATTTCGAAAAGGGCTTGTCAAACATCAAACTTGTCGTCCTTAACAATAATACCTCAGCAGATGAATTTGTGGGAAATATACCATGTATGCCAGAAGAAAAGGGATTTGAAAACCAGTCCGGACAGACGGTGTTAGATGAACATAAGTTATTGTCGATAAACAGCATGATCTTAAGTGAGATAGTTCACCGAAATGAATATCTGAAAGACATAGTGGACGAAATGAAACGACAAAGTAAATAGTATATACTTTTTAGATTTCAGTTTATTATAAATATATGAAAAAATGAGGTCATATCAAAGGCCGATAGAATCAAGAAAAACAGATAAATTTTTTATTTTTCAATTCTTTCAATTGTAACAAAATAGCTTTGTATTAATATAATTTTCGAAACATTAAAATTATTTAATTTACATGTTTTTCCGAAATTAGTTTTAAGTTTTTAGTTGCTGTATTTATTAAAGATTTGATAATTCAACAATATCTTTTAACAAAGATTTGTTTCTAAATCAAATCAAACTAAAAATATCTTTATTTCGTAGGTAATAGAAATTATTGAAATGCGTCAAAATCTGTTTTCGACATTAAAATTACCATCCATTCCAAACGCTGATTCATCATGAGAAGAATGAGCAAAACTCAAAATTTGCTCTTTTAACCAACTTTAAAAAAGAAGGAGGTTCTCAATTCGAATGTATTTTTTATGTTTGTTAATACATGTTATTGTTGTCTGTTTGACTGATGAACAGATTTTGATAATTCTTTTTTTTTGAAAGCTGGTCTTTTCGTGTGGTCCCATTTTAATTTGTCCAGTTTTGACAATTGCATCCATAAGAAAACCATATGTCTTAAATTTGTATTAAGAATATGCGCGACAAATGAACGAATAACTCAATATCACGCCGACCGATTTCGATGATTCTTTATTCAAACGGTGTAATTCAAGGGTAATTTCATGAGAGTTTGGATAGGTTTTGATTATGGGATCCATGACAAAGTAACGGAACTCTTCAATTCTTAGGAGCAAATTAAAAATACTCGGCCGAATCTTTAATGGCTATCCGGATATTTGAGTCACCTACTGTAACGTTGTTATGGTCAAGTAATTGTCGTAGTCGAATATGATGATCAATGGAACTCCTTAACGGCTTACAGTAAGGGTGCGATCTACGAGCAGCATTCTTATATTCAGACAATTTAGTTAGTGTAATTTCAGATTCAGTAAAAATCAAAAATAAACAAAACCGAGTCGGTCTCAGCCAAGAAAACATTAAATATACCTAGCAATAAATACCGACTCCAAAAATAACAATAATCGTAACTACATCTCTATTATCGTAATAATTTGATTGACTTTAAGTAGTCTAATATTTTCATTTCATTTACCGAACTCAAAAATATTTTGATATCATTATTATATTATTCATAGGTATTTGTTGAGTTAAATTAGAAGGTAGGTACCACCTACTTTCTTGCGTGCGTGGTAAACACATAGATCGTACCTCCATATTGATGAGTAGAAAAGTAAGATTGAGGTTTCGACCTTACGCTTGGTCGCTCAACGGAACCATACGCGAGTCGGCGAACGCTAAAGACGGTCGTCATCGACACGGCCACGAAGGCCGGCAACAAGTTAAATTTTAGATGTTGTTTATTTATTGTCTCTTAAGCTTTTCTTTTATTTTGTTTTATCGTAGATTCAAGGTATAATGTTGAGTTGTTATAATTCAACTTATAACTATGTGATAAAAGTATGAGAAATAGTCATTATCTTCTTAAAAATTCAAAAGCTCTTTGTAGATGAAATGTGTGAACGCGATATGCATTCAATGATTTTCATTAAATGAAACAATTTTTGTAATTTTTCAAGAAAAGGAAAAGGTTTTATTGAAAAGAGTGTTATTAGTATTTTCTTAAAATTCTAGAAACGAAAACACATAACATCTATTTGGAAACAGGTTCTTGTAGAAATTGAAGTTTTAATCTCTAGGAAACTATTTCATTACTTCAAGGGAAACTAAAAAACTGAATAGTTAATATGGAAAAGAATAAAGTTGTAGAGTTGTAATTTAAATAATTTCTCATACTTTAGCTTATCACTTTATCTACTACTACTTGAAAACGAGAAAAACTTAAATCTAATTACTTACTCTCTTCGGAGAACGGGTTACAAAACCATTTGCGAACGATGAAGTCGAAGAAGCCGAGTTTGCATTTTTTGTTGTTGGGATATTCGATCAGTTCGTTCTTGTCGACCTTTTCCAGAATGAATGTCGGTAGCTTCCTTTCCAGTTCGGTGTGCAAGACCACCTAAAAGAAAATGTTTAGATATATCAGTGTCGTAAAGTTTGCTATCAAATTATGTTTATTAAAACTTTAAAATAAGCCCAGCCAAATCTTCCAATATCGTATTTTCGTTTGATTTTTTTCAGGTCATTTATTTTTAATCCAGTACATATTTAACGCGTGTATCTATTCACAATATATCTATATATGAAAATTTATTATTTATGTCCTATATAATTTATGTACAATTATATTAAAATGTCGTTATTTTTCTGAACATGCCTATTCGATGAAAAAAAACTTTAAAAATAATATCTACATTATTACTTGTGTCTATTCATACGTGGGGCGTTCACTATTGAGTAAGAATGAGGTACAAACTCTTTAAAACTAATAAAACATTAACACTGGCTGCTAAAGCTAGAATATTGAGCAATTTTAAAAAAAGGAAATAATCTGAATATCTTCTATTTTTTAAATATGGAAGTTTTTTGTTTTCAGCCTGTTGGCGCTTGTTGTTGAAATTGGATAAAATGAGTTGCACGTTGTTATATCTGCTCTTGAAAAATTTCACTACAGAACGAGTTTATCAAAAATTACAGGATACTTTACGAGATAATGATCCACCGTGTTTCACAATTACTCATTGGTGCGCTGAATTTAGACGTTGAAGAACATCCCTCACATAATGACCCTTGCTAGGGTCGCTCGACAACGGTAGTGAACAAAGAAATGGTAAAGAAAGTCGATAAAAATGTTTTTGCAGGTCATTGTGTCTCAGTACTTTCTACAGCCGAAGAAACAAAGATTTCGACTGGTAGTGTGCATAGAATTTTACACGTGTGTATGAGGATGAAAAGAGTACACCTGCGTCGGGTCCGCAGAATGCTTACCGATTCACAAAAATAAATCAGGTTGAACATTTCTCGAGCACTATCGAAATTGTTTCAACAAGATTTCGATAGTCTTTTTTCTTTTATTTAAAACTATGTATGAGACATGGGTTCATCATTACGATCCAGAAACAAAATTACATAAGAGTTGGAAAATACCATCATCACCAAAAATACGTCCCTCAAAAAAATTAAGGCTTGTCATTCCACCGGGAAGATCATGGGCTCTCTTTTCTGGATAGTAAAGGGGTGGCTATGATAGAATGTCTCGACTGTGGAACTACTGTTACGGACTCTTTATATGCAGAATGAAAAAAAATTGCTCCATCAAGATAACGTCTCTAATTGTAATCAAAGCAACAGCGGATGTCATCGGTCCGCTGTTGGTGTGGTTGCAATTCGGGGTGCTTCCAAATATTTGAGCATCCTTCATATTCACCCGACCTTTGAGCGACGTACTTGCCATCGATATACGACATAGTATTTCACCGCCTACAGTAACAGATCGGCGATATTATGATTTACGAATGAATTTCATGATTTCTTGGAAGAAATGTGATATTCACATAATAGAAAATGTACCTGCATAGCCAATCTCTTAAGCTGGGCGTTTCGACGCACGCTCTCGATATCGCCCACCGCCAGACCGATGAGCAGGTTCATCAGCAGGATCGGCATCAGCACCATGAACAGGCCTAGGATTATGAACGTGGGCGCCGGAAACGGCAGGGACCTGTCCGATTCGGGTTTATAGTACGGTTGCACATACGTCCCTACGAAATCGAGTTCGCCGAGCATCATTGCGAAAATACGCATCAAGGACATCGGTACTGTACGGAAAGACAAATGGTTGCCCTGTGGAAAACCAATATCACAATTATAATATTCTTTAAAATGGGAAAAAAATTATTCACACTATCGCCAGCTCTCTAAACTAAATACTTTTAAAACTATAATTTTCATGACGTCATGAACGCAAGCATACTATTTCTTGAACGCAAGCTTTATTTGTTTTAACAAAAAATAAAACTTAATTCATACTTACTTTGGAGAGCAATATGTGTAGGGATAGACCGAAGGCGATGATCAGCATAGAGAAAAGCATTAACACTTTGATGAGGGTCTGCAGTATTTCCAGGAACATAACTACGTATATGCCGACTTGGTCAAATCTCTGCAAGAGCAGTAGCAGCTCGAACCAAGCCAGGAATACAGTAATCGAGGACGCAGTAAACTGAAAAATTAAAATATAAATATATCTGCATTGTTATAATAGGATTTATTAACAAATATTCTTTGTAATTTATTTATTTTTATTATTTAAATAATGTATTAATATTAAAATTCAACACAATTCAAAGTGCTACACCTTAAAAACGTTTATTCGTAGTCGTTGAGGAGATACGGCATTATTTATTTATTATTTTGATTTGAATATTTTAAACTTAAAAAAAACTGCTCATAATCATTGATTAAAGACAACTAATAAATTAATTATTAAAATATACAAAGGTTACATTTTAACCAAATTAACAATTTAAGTTTCTGGTTTTAGGGTGATAATAAGGTACATACTTGAATGTCATGGATCTGGCCGTCTAAAGATGGCAACACCATGACGGCGGAGGAAATATAAAGCCAGGGAAACAAAGTTAGCTGGATCAACAAGTAATGCCACTTTTGTTCCTTCACATTGATGACTTCGCGAACAGCGCATATTGCGATGTAGATCAAGATTGCAACAATGCTCGTAATAGGTGACGATTTTGTCAAAATCTATAAGGAGAAGTTTTTAATTAAAATCTGTTCTTATTCTATATCCGATTAGATATAACATGAAGGCAGGATTTAATTTAATTTAACGGAAAATTAGATCACTCTGACATTCTGTAGATAGCCCTCGTCAAGCGCAACATTTTTGTGCGTAAGTTTAATATCCAACGTCTATAATTTCCATAAAAAAACACAGTAGCTTACAAATGAAACATCAATTTGTTAGTGATTTGTATTATCAATTCTTAATTTCCAATAATCTACTAATTAATGATTATTATAAGTTATATGGTATTTAATATACTAAAATAAAGATATCTAAAATCTTGTTCATGAAGATTTTTTTCAATTTAAGGATAGTGATGTTAGGTTCCCTTATCAGCTTGTGTAACTGTTTTTTTAAGGTCATTGTAACAATACAATCCCATATAAGTATATTAAAAATAGCACATATAGTATAAAGTAATAAGATTAATTAAATAAAATTAAATGTAATGAGGTTTTATTTTAAATAATACCTTCAAATATTTAAATTTTGTATCATTTGAATGCACCTAACCAAACTGAAAAAAACTGTGGACTTTTGGAGAAGTGATTAATAAAAACTGGCCAAGAGAATGTCGGATCGTGTTCATTATAGGGTTCCGAAGCCACTATTACAAAATGCCCTACAAATGAAAAATATGTTGTTACAAATTTTTCATTTTCCCAGACAGAATAGTTATAAGCATTTCAGTCGCCTATAACTAGAAAAATAATTAGGTATATAGACTATTACATATATTATATATAGACTATTAGTAAAATTAGTGTAAACTACAGTGCATCAGCAAAAGAGCGTATCTTCATGGCACTTACGTCGTTTTATTGAGAACCGTATTTTTAACAATAACCCAAAAACAATGTATCCGACCACGTTCAAAATAAGTAAAATTGCTTAAATACCTTTAATATTTTTAAAAAATTGTCGTAATGCGTACACTTCTATTGCATATATGGAGTGCCCCACTAGAAATATTTATTTTGTTAATTAATCACCAAACGAAATAGCGGCTTATACAAGACTCTACGCTATAAACATCATTTTGCCGTCTTGTAGTTTGACGAAATTATGAAATGCCCGTGACATACGGACGGACGTTGGACGGACATGACGAAACCATTAGGATTCCGTTTTTGCCACTATGGCTTGGAACTCTAAAAATGACACTATGCAAATACAGATGTAATGATTCGGTTAGTAGTATTTTTATGTACTTGATCACAGGAAAAAATACTTTCTAGAATGATAACAGTTAATCGAGAAATTAGGATTTTACAGCAAACTACAACTGTATTGATACTATTTATTTTTATAATTTTTATCATCTCGATGAACATAGTAAGCATTCCTATAAACGAGTTTTAGGAATAAAATCAATCCGTATGTATTTATTAGTTACCAAATTTTGTAGTAAATACAAGGTAGATCTCAACCTGGCTGTTAGGTCAGTTTTTTCATCATCAGCTAAAATAAAAATGCTTTCTTTCTTTCAGTCTTTGATTCTATGAAATATATTTGGTCTCTGGCTCTTTAGCTATCGCTCGCATTTAAACATTGGTATTTGAGGAAGACTATGTACAGGTTTTCAAGATAGTCAGTGTTGTAATTACATATGTGTATGCACCATGTCGTTATAGAGCTGTTGTATTAAAACAATAAATTATATTTCTTTCTTACTTTTGTGACTGTGGTCCAATTTGCTGTACTCCGGTATTGAAAAATTACTCTCCGTTGTTGTGCTCGTTGTTATATTTAACAACGTCACGCTTTCGTTTGGTACCAGGCGGCCGGCTAGATCTGCACTTTTCACAACAGTGTTCGTGGATGGATTGCCCAGCGCCATCAGCATTGCAGAGAAAACGGTTACGAATATCAAAAATATAGAGTAGAAAAGTAAGTTGGCTAGATGGAAGTACTTCCCATACGAATTCCATTTCATCTGTAGATATTTTTGACTTAGAGGATGAGCCAAAGCTCTACGCGTCCATGCGCTACCATTGCCTTAAAAGATACGAAAACATTGTTAGTTGATGTTGTCAATACATGTTTATCTAAAACATTTAAACATTTACCATGTACCTGACAAAAAGAGAAAACAAAACGAATGCAACAAAAGCTAGAAACAAAATACAGTGCTTCTTCTATTGCTAAAGTGAAACTCCTTAGGCAACGATTCGATATTCGGTAATTGTAAGAGAATTGAGAGTGAAATTTCAAAGGCGTATTCCGTTAAGGCACATTTCTTTACATCAATGAAAAAAAATATATAACGTAGAGAGATAGAGAGATTTATGCATTCTGATACAACAGGAGTGGAGCAAAAAAGTAAGTCGTATACACAACGGTACAGAGCAATAGAATGGGATGGTGTTGCGCATTGCGTGTTGTAAAGGTATGCGTTACACGCTATACAAACAGCTGCGGTACCACGCATTGTGTAATTATTTATTAATGTTTTTCTGATTGTTTACGTTTGGGTCCTGCAAGTGTTTGATTATATCCGTGATGAGTCATCATTTAAGAAGTTTCACTTCTATCACGTGTACGGTGCTGAACGCGCGTTTTTATTATATTATGCATCCTCTAATATTATAATAATAATCTAGGTGTAAAACAATTATGTGTCAGACGTTATATTTTACAATGTCGTTGTTTATGAAATAAAAAGCTAAAGGTAGAGGAAATCTAATAAATACACAACGTAATCAACACCGGGTTTTATTATGACCCGGGACAGCGAGTGCGATCCGAACAGCACAGAATTGATATCCAATAGTGTATGATACATCAGATATTGCGTATTCTGTCTATACACGAAGCGTATCCACACAGCACACGCGAGCTGAGCGCCGCGTCCCAGCAAAGGCACTGCACTTACGTTGATGACGCACAGTGGCTCCGGACGATACTTCGGCTGGTTCAACGCCAGTCGGAGGGCGTCTATCTCCGTTTTCGAACGTTGGTAGTGTTTGAAAGAGTACTTTATCTGCACCACCAATGATTCCAAGCGAAACGAAAGTCGAAAACGAAAAGAAAGACAAAAAATCATTATCCGAGGTCATTGCTAACTCACGTTCAGAGCTGGCAACGGAATCGATAGTTCGCTGGTCTTTCCTTCGTCGGGTTCGGTTGTGGGCACAACGCGCTGAAGTTGTATTTGATCGATATCATAAATCGTTATATGACATATCGTTCAATTTTTTATATAACATATTGCCGCACGTCCCCGAGCTCATTGGATTCGAGTTTGTAGGTGGATCGGTCTGTGTTTCTAGATTCACTACGTTAAATGGCGAGTGATGATTAAACGTGACGAAATTTTTGATGTATCCACCGATTAAAATTTTATTCAAATTCGGGTATATCTCAAAGTATTGTTACCTGTTAATAGTCTAGTCACATATTAAAAACAAGTGAAACAAAATATAGGCGGATAGAAACATAATACTAGTATACATATCAAAATATTTAAGTATTTTTACACTTCTACACTTATATGTAAGTCTATAAAAATAAAAAATATTTTTCTTAGTTATTTTGCCAGGATATTTTTGTTATGGTTTAAATGTAATAAAGCAAATAAAATAGTTAATTTAATAGTCACAAAATATTTTAGACAACTCTAAATAAAATGTAATTGCTTTCATTCCTGTACGTGCATAAATGCAAAAGCTACATCCTATATCGAGATGCGGTATTTTAATCAATTTGTAATGGTCCAATAATAATGTTAAGCTATGTTGAATTTATATACAATAGCAGATTTTTTGCGGTTTCGCTCGCATGAACATAGAATAAATTCCTTAATATTTTACATCGATTAGTTTGTCAATAGCTATTGGAATAAAAATCGAAATGAATACAAAATTAAGATCGCCATAAAAGACAGAATTATTAATATTACACCCAAGTGGACGAAGATGCTGTAAACAATGAAATTATAAATTAAAAATATTACACTCTTTGATTAAGCATAGCAAATGAACATTTACATAAATAACTTCTAAGAAGGTAAATTTATTATATAGGAAAAAGAAAGTTTGAGAAAATTATCATATACTCCACATAGTTTCAAACTATTTTATTAAATACAACGTGCTCTAAAGATATACACATACAAAAAAAAAGAAATAATATTCCACTACCTAATTCATTTGAAAAAAAATATCTTATTACCAATACACATTATTGCTAATGATTTTAGTACTGGACGTTGACTCACCCCTGACAATTACGCAATTTAAAAAATTTGGTTGCCTGTAAAGTCGGTATACGGGCGAAAGTTTTACGTGACAACGACTTTGAATGGTAAAATCATTTTAATGTGAATATTCATTCGTATAGTAGGAAGAAGGATGAAATAATAGTAACAATTTAAAACATTTATTTATACAAAGAATTATATTTAAAACATTAATTTATACAAAGAATCTCGCACTGAATTTCATATTAACAAAATTTTATTTTTACCTTTACACATACATACGTATTTATATACAAATATATACAATAACTTGCAATACATTTGCTATGCTAATTCTCTCCTGCTAGCGCGCGGCAGACCGATCATAGTTGAGTGGGAGAGAGACGCAAGGCATTCGGCGGGCCTCTCTCGTTCGGTGACTCATCGTTACGTTACCGAGCGTTACACTTTTTCAAAGTGACTCCCAGCCGCAACCTAATTTAAGACGTTGTCACGTCAAAAATGCTATTGATACTTTAATAACAAATA